>LGRX02027044.1:0-10655 GCA_001247695.2 Cymbomonas tetramitiformis
GTGGTCATCGACAGAATTTTGATTTGTACACATGTCAGTGCTCGTATCATATGCTGATGAATGGCGACGACAATTCATACTTTTCATCAGCAGCGCGCTCGCATTTGTATACAACGTACATCAGCGATATTTGCAAATCATCTCTACGCACTGTTTACAATCACTGCGTGCAATGATTTATGGCCTGTCAGCATAATATATACCTTTCATGATTTCATAAAATGCGAGGAATGCTCGATTTTAGCACGTACAGTTTTAATGTGTCTACATGCAGTGAGAAGCACACATGTGTACGCGCGATAAAATCATATGCATGATTGTATATATGCAGGAATGCTAAGAGCACATGATCGCTATGCTGTGGATACATACTGCTGTGAATGCCTTATTATCATACTGCAGCAGATTCCAATGTTCTGATGATCACACAAATACTTTTGATCATCAGCATTATACTTATCAGAAGCACAATGATCTGTGCACAATATGTGTGTGCAGATCAGCACACACACACATACACTCATTTCACTTACAGCAATCATCAATACACAGTGCATATACTTCTATATCATGCACACATCTTATGTTGAATGATTGCAATGTTGTGAATGGTACATACTTTATTATACTGTACAGCTTGATCACGATAACAGCTGTAGTACATAGAGCATAAGCATATTGCAGTGAATGCTAGTCTATATTCGAATCCATGTTGCAAAGGGTGCCTGACAGTAATCTAAACACCATAATTAGTTTGTCGTGCCTTGGTGGAGCCGAGATGCTCTCCAGGTAACATGTACATTCTATGGTGGATTACTTGAAGGAATGCTCACCTGAGCTTCATGTAAAATCTATCAGCAACTCATTTCGAAATGAGATTATCATGGAATTACAACAATCCCTAAACTATATATATTATGTTAGATGTAATCAGTACGTGGTATGCTGACAATCTGCATGATAGGTTGTTAGGATATTGTGATATCCATAAAGATCTTGCAAAGTGTGTGCAAGTAAACACACACACACACTAGTACTAATCAGCACAATACACTGCACAAACACTAGCATTCATTATACATGTTGACAATACACTGACTCCAAGTGTAATGATCAAGTATTGTATCAATACATAATACATAGATACCATCCAGCAAACACATGTGCGTGCTGGATGTCAGTGATGGCGATAGTAATGGTAACAGGATAAAACAACATGCTGTAGGGCTGGATGGAGAATATCTCCAGACCCGAAGGCAGTATCAGTGTTCAATATGCAGCTGGTAACTGCTGAACACTGTCCATGCCATTTTTACTATCGCTGGAGCAACATCAATATCTACATTGCATTCTGACAGTTGATACAGATGATCACTTCACATGCATGTACCAACTCAGATCAGCAACCATACATGAATTGACAAAAGGTGGTTGTGGACGTACACACACACAAACATTGTGTTGTGTAAAAACTGCTCAGATTATATCTAGCAGTGTCCAGATGTATTTGAACACAGAGATATCACTTGATATACTCGTTGTATACATCCAAATATATCTTAGGATCTGACACAACTGTGAATTCATTTACAGTTGATTTATCTTAAATATCACCAGAGAGTGCATTTACCTCCATGAGTTTCAATCAGAAAAACCCACATTACATGTTCACTATACATGTTGATTTTTTGAGATATTCACTGTTGTGCCATGAAAAATATCATGTGCAAAAGTGAAGAATGTTGCAATATTTCTGTAACTTGCAACACACACACACACTGAGATATGATATATATATTATCCGAAACATGGCTGAAAAAGGCTGTAAAATCGGTGAAAAATGCTGGCGATAAATTTCAAAACTGAAATTTCGACCTCATTTTATTTCAAATAATATTTTAATACCTATTGAGGTATGTGAAAATCACAACAACCATGGTCATATCTCGTGTAACACCCTAGATATTAGGTGTGTAATATATAGGGGTGAACATATTGGCTGTAACGAAAAATCGGTCAAAATACAATACGTGTAATCTTTTGCAAATTCGGGATTGATTTTTTTTGCTATAATGGATATTTATCTATCAAATAACAATCCCTGAAAGACATAACACGTGTAACACCCTGTAACACCCTAATATTTGAATGTGTGTGTCAGGGGTGTAACGTACCCTCTGAAAATCACTTAACATTCACTTAGGTATTGAATGCAGTTTTGCTTAAAAATCTTTGCAAAAACATTATACTGCTTATTTTATACTGCGTATTAGGGTTACTGATATCAAGTAACACCCTAAACACTGTATTGAGTAACAGGGTCATTGTAACTATATATGCTCTAAAATGCCAGTTTTATTTCGTAAAACTTCGTTTTTTGGTATTGTTATATCATGCTAAATCATCATAGACATGATAATGCTATGGGCAACAACCCAAAAACTGCAGGGCTACAACCCAAGGACTGTAGGGCTGCAACCCTAAAACTGTAACAGCTAATTCCTATAAGGACTGCAAGCTATAAGCTATAAGCTATAAGGTATATAAATAACTGACTGCCTATGTGTTCACACTTCCTCAAGGGGGAAGAAGGTGGATAGGATTCACACATATCCGTTTCATATTCCGATCTGGTGATTTCTGATGGATTGCTTTTGATAAAATCACTGCATCCACAAATAACGTTGAAATCTGTACAACGTTAAATCCACCATCACTAATAAAGTGTAAACTCAGATGGGAAACTATATTCCAATGACTATAAGTTGACTTTTGCTCAGCATTTACATTCTCGAGTAAGTTTGGAATGCTGAATATATACATAACATATAACCTGATACCATGCTTAATTGCATTTCCTGGATCAGAAGATGATAGTTATATAATGTATATATATATATATATATTTCCCACCAGATATACTTTGGCACTATAGCCGTACATAAGAGTGGGAAGGACAAGTGCATCGCTGTAAGACTGGTTGATATAGTCCCAGTGCTGAAGGCAGAATTTGGCACCTGAATAACAGCTGATAACTGTTGGTGACCACCATGTAAGACCTTCCAAGCGTAACTCCTTTGTCCTGAGATGCAAGTGAATTGTTCATAATATGTTGACATCACATAAAATCATTCTGATAAAAACCCTATATATTCACATGAGATGTCGTCACTACAATGACATGGGTTTTTGAATCGTCGAAATAAGTATAACTCCGATGAATTCATTAGTACAGAATAAGCTGTTGAGATTATTCCTCCGGCTGGATTGCAATCATTCACAATCCCTGTACATTCCGGTGACAAAATATTGCACTGGACTGATCACCACATTGGTATAATCTGTGATATATAAGTCACCAGAGAAAGCATTGCAATCAGCACAATGCTGTCTAGACTCACAAAGATGAGTAACATATATTCTCATATGTAATAAACAGAGGCACAATGTGACCTACGCTAAAATCGCGTATGCTCGTGCACTGTATTGTGACCTGCGCTAAGATCGTGTATGCATGGACACAACACGACTCGTGCCAATGACGTGGACATATTTTTTGCCACGACATCACATCTGAAATCAATGAATCACTCAGAGAGAAGGTGTTGACATCAGTATACCACCATTATATATATAGTCATGAGGATTTTAAAGAAGACATAGTCTCTCCGATATTGACAAACATGGTACATATATATATATATATCCATGCTCTCTGATCATATATTGACATCCCACAGCATACGATGATGGTAATAGCAAACCACTTCGCTGCTGGAGGGTAGTGTTGTATTTTATACAGCACATGCATGGGCACATATGACCCACGCTGATGACGTGAATTCGGGCTGCATCCCAAAGACTGCGATGCACCTTTGGTGCAATGGGCTGCAACCCGAGAATTGCTATCCAGCTTCATAGAAAGCTTCCACGTCATCACATAGAGGTCGGACCTCTGTTGTATTTAAACGGCGCTTGACAACCGCCTAGCACTACACTTCCTTGAGGGGGGAAGATGGTAAGCTAAAAATACAACTAAAAACCAAATAAATAATAAAGACAAATAAATAAAACAAGTAAGTTGCATCATTGTTTTTGTTTTGGTAAGCCTGACTATATACAGTCAAACCATGCAGAACTCCATGAAAGTTGACACATACATCAGCCATGACATTCATATGAGCTTGATTTTGAAGACCTAGACATTGTATACATCTGGTCTAGCATGTATCCAGACTAGAATTGTATACTGACACGGTGCAAGCACTATAGCCTCTGCCACCGATGATCATTGAAAAAGGGCAACCATTCTTGATATTTCATACATATCATCTGATTGTATCATTAAAGGTGTCAAGAGTACTCAATGCAATATGCAGGCTACAGCCTGAGTACAACACCTAAAAAGGTCAAAGCCACTGAGCTGACCAATGCAGCATAAATGCTAGCTGCCTTGAAGGCTATACAATAAGCCTATTGCCCTTATGTCTTGATATGTATCCGTGTATTGGCATCTCTTTGAGGTAATTATGCCTGCTGAATGAGCCATACCAACCATCTTGTCTTCATTGATCATTACATATCTGATCATATCGCCATTGAAGCAATGCCTATTCTGTGAGATTATATATCACGAGGCATTTCATTAGTGCACATTAAACAATTGAAGTGCAACAAAGATCATCAGCTCTACATCATACCAAAAGGTTGAGTTGTTGTCAATTGAATCTTTTAGACACCATTTCTTAGAGGTCTATTCATCATAAAAGACAGAGTCTGTGTAATCATGGCTATTCAGCCTCCGACATAGCTGCATAGCTATTTAGCTTATGACCCAACCGTTGTTAAGCAGCCTCCACGCTATATGGCTGAAAAATGGCAAGCAATCTCTTCGGTCATTCTTGGGCATAAAACAATCAAGCACAGCCAATCCAGGATGTTTATCCCAAAATTCTCTTCGAATTATTCATATCTTCTATGTGTCATATGAAACAATCAATATATCACCCTATGATGAAAGTCATCTCCTTCAGTGGTGATTTTGCATAGTGACTTTCTTGCTGTTTATTTTCTTCTCATGCTGCAGGTCTGCTGCATCCCTGTGTGATTTGTCCTCGATGAAAGAACAAGACATGTTGAAGCCAGTTTTGCTTTTGGATGAAGAAAGCTCAGAAGATGAAGTTACCAGCAAGTTTCGTAGCTGGTACAACGTTCCGGATGTAGCAGTAGCAAAGAGGCGCTTGCAGAATAAGAAAAACGCTGAGCGTGATGCCAAAAGACGTAAGAAACAATGTCCTCAGTGGATGTTGGATAGTCAATGGTAGCTCTAGCTAGAAAAGTACATTAGATTCAGATTCTGAACATTTAAGTGGGCTTGAATGCACTCAAATTTGTACTGAGTTGCAATTGTCCAAAGTTTTCACTCTGACATCATTACTTATTTGTGGAATAGCATACAATGGTATAAACCATCCACATATAGAATTGTAATTTCATATCATTTTGGCACATAAGACAAGCATGCTTCATTAAGGAATGAAAACTCTTTCAAAGTTCATTCTGGAATATTTAGAAATTTGTTGCCTCATCCATTAGGCCACGAAGTCTTGGAAAACCCGCAATTTGCATACGGTCTCCAAGCACAGTTCATCCTCATTCTGGAAAGTGACAGAAATTTTATAGTCATAAAACAAGTCACAATTCTATCGGATTGAAATGACACATTCATCATTCATACTTCTTTATCACACATGGCACCTAGAGGGGGGGTAAAATGACCATCTAGGAATTCCCCCAACGGCTAGTTTTTCGTTGACTTTTGCCTTTGACCGTAATTTACACACGATTTAACCACTTTACGAAAATTCTGTAACATGCAAAGCTTAAAGCTTCGACTGGTTAAACACTTACATGAAATGATGAGAAGAAAATGCCGATGTATTGACGGATTTTGCAAATTTTAGTTTTGAGTGGCCAACGGCTATATTTTTCACACAATCGCAAATATATGCAGTCAGAAGCCGCACATGAAAATTCCACAACATGCAAAAGTTGCAACACAGTCATCCCCATATGAAATCGTATTCAAACAATGCATTTTGATTCATATAAATGGCATTATGCGACGATATATCCTAGATGGTCATTTGCCCCCTCCCACAGGTGCCATGTGCATAACAAGTATCTGAATAGTGTTTGCCCAAAAATAAATGGGCGCCATTGAGATAAGTGATCATGTGCTGAATATCACTAGGCAATGCCATGTTCTATTCATAATGAAATGACATGTCAGCCATCCATCAACTACGAAAATACAACTCGTAGTAAGTTGTTGTCATTACGGACACTTCTTGATTGACTCTCCATTAGCTTCGATACCAAAGTTAACTTCGGTAACTCTCTATCACTGATTTCTTTGTTCATCATGACAATCATTTTCCAGAACATTGTCTAAGTTGGGCACACTATAGTGACCCTGAACTGACAATGTATGTGGGCTGCAACCCAACGACTGCATTTGACATCATCTGGCATTTGCCACATTCAAAAACGTCAGGCATATTGCCAATATGACGTAGAGAGAATCAACGTTCAGATTGACATTGTTACCTCTAAAGCATTCGATGAGTAATCTCAGTCTGATTCTCTATCAAATCATTTTTCACATAACATAATGATTGAATAACATCCTCCATCACCATCTGATTGGTTTGATACATCTCTTTTTGCGAGGGGGGGGAAGAGTATAGATTCATTCATTTTCATACAGCTGCCACACCTTACATCATTGTGATTTTGCTTTCATTTTCATACAGCTGCCACACCTTACATCATTGTGATTTTGCTTGAAAAATTAAAAATCTTATCAAAAGTTCCAGCATCTGTGTATAGCAGCCATAAAATTGATGACACGGTACATCATGCCGATTGAAACATCAAATGAAGTCTTATTTGACTTACTAACACATGAAGTTCATTATGAAGAAATCATAGATGCATATTTCTCCGGCTCTATCATATTATATGAAGGGCACTGATACTGGAAAACGATGATTTTTCAAAGGTGAATAAGCTATATTGTAAGCTTACGACCATCACTTTGACGTCAACAGCCTGAGATGCTGATTGTCGAAATTCAAGAGTTGAAAGATTCGATGAATCAACCTTGATACATGTGTTTTGATTGATAAATTGTTGATCCATGGTTTCTCCCCAAATCTAGAGAAGCTGGCACACAAGTTGTTGCCAATGTCTTAAGGAAAGCATCTGAGCAAAGGATTGCCAGTTGTGCCATCAGGCATCGAATTCCATAAACAGCAAAGCCGAGTGAGTAAATCCGCCACTCTAGCTATTTGCCCGTCATTTCTTCCAGGTTCATGACAAGAGACAATTCATCAAAGTCATACACCAATGCATGAGTCACATGCATGGTTGCACAGTTTGTATCCGAATGCCATTCCATCAAAGTTAAGCATCTTGACAGTAATTCTGGCCAACCAAAAGCCTTCCTGTCTTCGGATATCTTGAGCATTCTCATTTCCAGTTCCATTATGGACTAGGAAGCATCATGACTGTGCCTCGCCAGGATGCTAATCCTCAAAGCCGCACACTTGAGGCGAGCCTTATGAGACAGTGACCTTTGGCTTGTGGGGCGTCAACCCCTTATCAAATCCTGAACACTTGTTAACACCTGATAAATTTATCATGATGCAACTTAAGTGGGATTATAAGTTCCACATAATCATATTGTCTACGTATGCTGAAGGCATAACTGCTGCATATGGTTACAATAGGTCGCAGCTTCTATAACATTATGGCTTCTGAGTCAAAAGCTGATAGCCAATGACTTTTTGCAAAAAATTGCCGACCATATAAAAAACAGGCCATGGAAACATGTACCCAAGAGGTTTTCGTCCATCGGTCAAATATATATAGCAGGGCTGCATCCCAAGAACTGCAGGGCTGCATCCCAAAGACTGCGATGCACCTTCGGTGCAATGGGCTGCAACCCGAGAACTGCAGGGTTATATCCCTAACATTTTTTACCCTGCATCAAATTGATATGACAGGAGCAGGAATTGATCCTTCCTTGCTAAGGTGTAGTGAGCCTTGTGTAAATCATACCCTTGCACAGATACGCACACATGCGAGATATCATATCTGTGGATAAATAAAAACTGCTAAATGCTACCTTTGCCAAAACCGTGGTTTGTCATCGGATTCTTGGCCAGTCATCCGAAGCTACCGGAGATAATGACTGAGGTAGAAGGAGTTGTGATCCTAAGTTGTGCTTGACAAACATGACTAAATAAATTTCACATTAGTACGTGGCGAATTCATTCTCACTCATCGCGATAGATGTTCGTCAAAGCGTGCGTACTGGACAAAATATTGAGGAGTTGAGCAGACCGGTTAAGGATTATAAGTCCAATTCCGTTAAGCAGGGCCGCTCCGTTTGCATTAAAACAAGCCCCTTTGTTCGTTTATTATCGAAATCGGGCTCCCCATCACCGCCTAGGATCCTCCAAAGTAGCTTAAGGAGGGGAGGAAGAGTTGGGTGCACTATATCAAGCCGAGAATCGTTCGAATATAATTCGTTATAATCGTGGGATCATCGATCGCGCAAAGGCGACGACGGCTAGCGCAAATAATCCGTAACGTAGACTTCGGATGCTTTGAATCGTCTAGCACATACATGATAACGTGTGGATCAATCAGTAATCCAGCGTAGGATTGTATCGCGAAAACGCTCTTCATTGAACCTTGGATCGTCACTCAACGATACGATTTCCGGAAAGGTGGGCTGCATCCTAAGGACTGTATGGCTAAATGCCTAAGGTGAGGGACTAAAGTGGACTCAGTTCCCCCCAATATCCTAAAAACACCATGAGGGACGCCTCAAATCGGTGTAAGAAGACCGGTACCAGCAAGAAGCGACAACAACAAAGACATCAAAGACATATACAAAGGTATGCCCGTTGTGAGGTCACAACTCTGGGGAGATCTGTCAGGGTTATGACCGATGACATATGTGTCATACATGTCATACGTGTCATACCTGTCATACATGTCATACCATGTCATGTCATGTCATGTCATGTATTATTATGACAGTCGGTCATGTCATATATTATTATGACAGTCGACAGTATGGTCGATCATGACTGTACAGGTCGAGTCGCGTCATACATTTATGACAGTCGTCAGTACGGTCGACGATGACTGTACATGTCGCCAGATGATTATGTCATATCATCAGGCATCCCTGGCATCGAGAGTTCGTATGATTGAACTCGAAGATGGCAAAGCAAAGATACATCTTGGAAACAAACCAAGAACCATCTTTAGCTTTCAGCATGCGCAGAACTCGCATGTGCGGCATGAACGAACTAGTCGTTACTACCATGCTGGTCGTTCAACCTACGTCTCGGGTTCACAACCCAATGGCGGTACCATCTAAGATGATGGGTGACGTAGGTATAAAAGTGAGGAAGCGTTGTGCTTCAGCAGATCCTCTTACAGAGACTGCACTCACAAACCCGCTCATCCGTTCACCTGCATTGCTGTCCAACTTTGCAGTGTTTCATTGTATATTGATAATATATTCACGGCGCTTGTATCTACAGCCGTATCAGCGGGGCTATAGGATTTCAGTTAGGTATCCGAATCGCGCGTTTGAACTTTGTGGGACCTTTCAAGGACCATCACGAACTACTTAGTGGAAGAAATGATGAGAAATTTTTATTTGGGTGCTCGCCGGGGGCCAAAATGGCCGTTTCTGGGGCCTGAGCTGGCCATTTTGCGTGCGCGGGGCTATAGGATTTCAGTTAGGTATCCGAATCGCGCGTTTGAACTTTGTGGGACCTTTCAAGGACCATCACGAACTACTTAGTGGAAGAAATGATGAGAAATTTTAATTTGGGTGCTCGCCGGGGGCCAAAATGGCCGTTTCTGGGACCCGCGCAGGCCATTTTGCGTGCGCGGGGGCTATAGGATTTCAGTTAGGTATCCGAATCGCGCGTTTGAAGTTCGTGGGACCTTTCAAGGACCATCACGAACTACTTAGTGGAAGAAATGATGAGAAATTTTAATTTGGGTGCTCGCCGGGGGCCAAAATGGCCGTTTCTGGGGCCTGAGCGGGCCATTTTGCGTGCGCGGGGCTATAGGATTTCAGTTAGGTATCCGAATCGCGCGTTTGAACTTTGTGGGACCTTTCAAGGACCCTCACGAACTACTTAGTGGAAGAAATGATGAGAAATTTTAATTTGGGTGCTCGCCGGGGGCCAAAATGGCCGTTTCTGGGGCCTGAGCGGGCCATTTTGCGTGCGCGGGGCTATAGGATTTCAGTTAGGTATCCGAATCGCGCGTTTGAACTTTGTGGGACCTTTCAAGGACCATCACGAACTACTTAGTGGAAGAAATGATGAGAAATTTTAATTTGGGTGCTCGCCGGGGGCCAAAATGGCTGTTTTTGGGGGCCTACGCAGGCCATTTTGCGTGCGCGGGGCTATAGGATTTCAGTTAGGTATCCGAATCGCGCGTTTGAAGTTCGTGGGACCTTTCAAGGACCATCACGAACTACTTAGTGGAAGAAATAATGAGAAATTTTAATTTGGGTGCTCGCCGGGGGCCAAAATGGCCGTTTCTGGGGCCTG
>LGRX02027045.1:0-77076 GCA_001247695.2 Cymbomonas tetramitiformis
AATGGGATCTCATGGAGCGCATGGTACGTCACACCATGGAAGGCGTCACCATCATGAACCCCATGGGCAAGATGACTGGCGAGTTCCAGCTGCCTTTTTACTATGAGAAGGACCAGCGCTGGCAGTACCAGCATCTAAAGTATGTACAGCGAGTGGACATCGCTGACCTTCGAGCTCGTCTGAAGGTGAGGTACGACATGGAGGTGACTGGTGTGGAGGGCGTGAATGTGAATGGGATTCCGCAGCTCACGCTGTCAGACGCAGCGGACAAGGTGGGGAAGTTCTACCCGGTGACAGATGGGGAAGGAGGCAGTGGCGAGGTGTTTAGCACGAACGCTGCCGCCGTGGAGTACCTGCATCTGGGGGACAACACGAGAGTGATGCTCGGAGCATGCAAGACAGAGGAGCACGCACAGGACGCGCTGGACACTTATGGGGCCAGAAGAAACCCTCCAGTGCGCACATCCAAGACTCTCAGGACGTCGAAGACGGTCAGGGGGGATGAGGCGGGGCCATCTGGCTCCGCACCGCCACCATCTTCAGCACCGCTTCGTTTACGGCATCAAACCTGGCCCAACGGCGTCTTCGACCCTGCCATGTTGGAGTACCACGCTGCAGTGTTCCAGGGCACCTACGAGCCGGAGTCGCCCACTCGCAGCGAGAATACAGCTGGGGAAGCCAACTGGCTGGATCTGGGAGGGATCTCGGAGTTCATGGCGCTGCATGGACAGACGGTCTTCCTCATCCACGTACCGTTGCTTCATGGGCGAGATCGAGTTCCAGCTCGGGAAGCCCTTCGCGGAGCGAGGAAAGGGGGTGCACACGCAGCGACTCAGCAGCCAGACCCTGCACCGGTACGCTTCCTCCGCAGGAGTGGGACGAAGGGAAGAGTTTCTGCCTCTGGGTGGGCAGTCGAAAGGCTGCACGGGAGGACTCCTCGGCACCTTGCGGAAACATATGGAGCATCTGGTTGATCGCACTCAGCTCTTGGAGATCGCCAGAGGCCATTTGAGCGATGGCCCACGGCAGGGCACCCTACGGGTTTTCAAGACCCGTGCCAACGCCCGGTCCAAGGCCGTGTATTACCTCTTTGAGGACAATCGCTACTACAGTGAGCGGGGACCCAGCAGCATGGCGTTCACCTTGGAGTACCTCTCCTCAGGTACGCGCAAGTTTGACTGCTGCAGCTGGGAGACCTGGAACAAGGTGGCGGTGATGCACCGAGAACCATTGTCTGCGTTCACATCCTCGGTGGGCCCGGCGTTGCTAGCTGAGGCACGTCGGGCAGAGGTGCAGGCGCGTCTTCGAAACGACTTCATGAGGTGCCTGGACCCAATCGAGGGAGGGGATGCAGGAAGTGAGGAGGGAGATGGCAGCATCTCAGGATACTCATCCGACCTCGCGGCTGTTGAGGGTGTGCGCACTCACACGGGTCGCACCAGAACACCGTCGCCGTTGACAGAGGATGAAGACAGCGTGGAGGTCATCAGTGAAAGACTGGTTGGGCTGTCTGCCAGTTTGGCACTCATCAGAGAATATGAAGAACGACCTCGTGCTGCCCGCGCAACTGCGAGGATAAGCACGCTTGGGCCAGACCGCCCGGGGCTTGGTGGTCGTGATGGCGCGCGAGCCACGCCCACGCCGGCACCCTACTCGGGCCGAGTTCTCGGCGGGATATCGACCATGGGCTTGGAGTGCAACATGGCACAGAGACCTGAGCACCAGTCAATCAACGACATTCTGAGATCCCCGGCACATTCCGTCTGCACGCAGCAGACTGAAGCCGTACCTCCAGCTGCACAAGAGCAGGACTCCGTTTCGTACGTGCCATCAACCCCGAGCTCTACAGCACCCAGCAGCCCGGAGCGTTCCAGTGGCTTCGTTGCGCATGTCGACACTCGACCTTCAGGCCAACCTGCAGCGCGCCCGCAGAGTCCAACTGAGGGTGCCGCACAGCAGAGTTCGCCGCGGGCTGGTCAGCGCAGGAGGAGATCTCCGAGCCCCGGGGAAGGCGCTCATCGTCAGGACGCGGCTCGCGGTCGGCATGCCGGCATGGGCGCGTCGCGTGCTCCCCAGAGACGCCAAAGTTATGATGAGATCTGGGAGGAGAGGAGAAGGGAGAGCGCACTGGGGCCTTTTCAAGGGGGCACCGGGCCGGCTGCAGCCCGGCGCGCCCGTCACTGAGAAGCAGCCCCGGCGAAAAGCCGGGCACGCAGCCCGCCAATGATAGGCGGGCGAAGCGCACTCAGGTGTGCTTCCTGCTCATGGGGGTGTTCGTGCGCTTGCAGTGGCCGCAGCTGCCTCATTTTGCAGTGATGGCAGTATGGGTGGCTATGGAGGTATTCAGATTTCTTGGTGAGGTCGTCGCCTGCTGGGCATTCCACGCTGAAGCGCCCCGCAGAGCCATGGCACGCGCATTGTGGGCTGTGCGCGCAACGCCGCTCGAGCCATGGGCGCATCAACGGGGGCCTCTGCGAGTGCTGTTGGAGCTGGCCAGGCACCTACTGCTGTTGACCAAGGGTGCTCTTGAGGTAGCTGGGCTCCACCACGCTCGGCGTGGGCTGTGGTACGTGCCATTGATACGGTTCTGCCTCGCCATGCTCGCCATGCACTTCACGCACATGGTCGGCACTCTTGGGTGCGTCTTGACAGTTGGCGCCCACATTGTCCACCATGGGTTGCCATGCGCCGGCTCGATTCGAGACGGTGGCACATTCGCCGCGCTGAAGACTCAGGTGGGTCGCGCGCTGGCGGTCGCCCAGCGGATCTTGGCCGCAGGGCCGGCTACGCTGGCCGCTGTTCCTCGGCGCATGCAGAAGCCGCGCTTTGCCGCCCGACTGCAGCGCCTGCAGTTCACGGCCGCTTGCTACCAGGTGGCGCACTATGCCTATGTGATATCGGTCTTGGCGCTGGTGGTCTACGTGTCTGCGGGAGGAGGCCTGGGCCGTATGCAAGGGGGGTGGAAGATGTTGACTTGCATACTGACCCTTCATCCTCCAGTTAAACCAGTGGGTACCAGCAGAATTTTGAAACTTTTGCTGCTGCTAGCGGTGGCTGCTTGGGTGGCTGCTGTGGCCCCTGGGGGGTCTCAGGGCGTACTGACGATGGGATCGTGCTCGGGCTCGCCGACCAGATCTGCCAGGACCGCCTGGGAAGACCAGAGGTCTTCGCGCCAATGGGACACCGGATGGGAGGCTATGGTGGCAGAGCAGGACGAGGTGCTTCCGCACACGGTGCTGGACACGTTACAGCCAGGGGGCACGACCAGGGTCACCAAGGACGAGGCCGCGTGGCTGGACACCGAGCTCAATGCCACCTTTGGAGGACATCCCGAGTTCACCGAGGAGAATTGGGAGGAGATGCGCAACGTGGTAAGGAGGTGCAGCTACTGCTTCGCCAACAAGCCGCAGGACATCAGAGGCTACCATGGGGGCGCGACACATGCGACCTTCGCCATCCCTTTCAAGGACGAGACTAAGGTAGCTTACCAACGACCGAGGAGATACAGCCCGGGAGAGCAGGAGATCATCGACCTGCACTGCAAGGAACTGCTGGAATATGGCTTCATCGAGCCGGCTTCGCAGCACTGCAGACACGCCAGCAACGTGGTGGTTGCGGGGAAGAAGGATCACGACACTGGACAGTGGACCTCGACGAGGTTCTGCGTCGACCTCCGGAACACGAACCGGTTGTCGCTGAAGGATAACACGTTACCACATCGTCCAGAAGAGCTCTACCAGCGCGTGGCCAAGGCCAAGTTCAAGACTACCCTGGACGCGACCAAGGCGTTCCACCAGATTCCCATGACCACTGAGGAGGACAGGGACAAGACAGCGTTCTGGTGGGGCAACCAGCTTTATCGCTACACATCCATGCCGTTTGGAGCAGCTGGAGCAACCGCAGCCTTCATCAGGATCATGGACTACGAGCTACGCCACCTGCAACACTGCACGGTGGCGTACGTCGATGACGTGTGCATATACTCAGACACTGCTGAGCAGCACATCAAGGATGTGGAAGCCGTGCTTCGCACTTTGGGGGATGCAGGGATACGTCTGCATTCGGGCAAGTCGACCTTCGGGTCAGCCACGGTGGACTTCTTGGGCTACCGCATCGGCTATAATACCATTGGCGCGCAGGACATCAAGTGCAAGGCCATCCAAGAGCTGCCCAAGCCCGAGGATAAAACTGGAGTACGCTCCATCCTTGGACTCATGAACTATTACAAAGGTCTGGTGGGGGAACCCATGGGACCCAACTACTCAGAGATGGCACGACCATTGAACGACTTGCTCAGAAAGGAAGTGTTGGATGTCAAGGAAGCTTGGGGGAAGGATCAGGACCAAGCATTGCAAGCATTGAAGGACGCCCTATGTTCGGGGAGATGTTTGAAGCCCATTGATTACAGCAAGCCCATCTTCCTCTACACGGACTGGAGCAACCATGGCATTGGCGCAGTGCTGGGGCAGAAGGACGAGAATGGCGTAGAGCACATCTGTGTGGTCATCAGCCGCTCGCTGTCGAAAACCGAGAGACAGTACGCGAGCTTCCAGGGTGAGATGTTGGCAGTGGTGTGGGCCATCCGCACATTACGACAGTACCTGCACGGGATCCACTTCACGCTGATCACCGACCATTCGCCGCTCACAACACTCATGGAGAAGGGGGACCTACAAGGTCAACACCTACGCTGGGCCATCAGCCTCCAGGAGTTTGAGTTCACGGTCCAGTACCGACCAGGTCCGAAGAATGAGAACGCGGATGTGCCATCCAGGTACCCACTGCCCAGCACCGCAGACGAGACTGGTGCCCGTTTGGATCGTGAAGGGGACCGAGCCAGGGAAGCGGGGCGTGCCGAGAGGCCAACGCGCTGTTTCGCAGACATCATTTGCTTGGAAGTAACCAGGGAGCCACCACTTGGCCCCGAAGTAAACCCAGAAGCCCAGGTGGCCAACTACTGCGAGAACATGGCCAGGGAGCAGCTGGGGACTAGTGCAGTCCATCGACTGTTTGACGTGCACTACCGAGAAGAGCTGGAGTGTAACAAGGGGGTCATGTTTGACACTGACCACCCGGAAGTGGCCAGGTGCTCGGGCAGGTTGACTCGAGTCGCCTGGGATGCCCTCAGCCAGGTACGGCCGATCAGGGGTATGCATTCCGGAGGCTCACCAGCGATATACGGCGACGAGACCATGGAGGGTGGTAAACTCAAAGTGCCGAAGAAGATCGACACGAGAGTGATTGACAAGAACTTCTTCCGGGAAGCCAGAGAAGAGGGCGTGGTCTGCTATGAGCCGTGTGGGGGCCTGTGTGCTGGACTAGAGATGCTCTTGCGCTGCGGAGTTAAGGTTAACAAGTACCTCTACCAGGACATCTCGAAGTCCAGCCAGACGGTAGCCAGGGCCAGGTGCATGGCGCTCAGTCGCCGTCATCCTGACTTGTTCCGTGCCGAGGCAGCCCACTTGGAGCAACTGCCCAGCAACATCGAAGACACCAGCCTCATTGACCTTGTACATGCAGGGGCATTGAGTGGAGAGCAGTGGGTCATGGTGTGTGGATATCCATGCCAGGACCTGTCACCAGCTGGCAAGCTGGCTGGTCTGGAGGGCAGGCACAGCAGACTGTTCTACCAGGCAGTGCGAGTCCTCTCCACGCTGCAACAGCTGCAGCCTCAGAGACCGCCAGCATATGTGCTGGAAAACGTTTCTCCGCTGTCACACAGGGAGAACTCGAAGATCAGGAAGGAGGTGTTCCCCATCATCAACAGCGTGGTGGGCCAGCCGGTGTCCTTTGACGCGGCGCGCGCGGGATCATACGCGCATCGTCTACGAGCATATTGGAGCAATCTGTTCCAGAATCAGCAGTTCAATCTGGTGATGGAGCGGGTGGACAGACCACCAGACAGATACGTGCGCGATATTCTGCAGCGAGGCTGGAAGCCGCGCAGGGTCGTCACAGGAGACAGGAAGCCTCACTACACCGCCAACGTTGTAGGGGAGCCTATGAGAGTATTGCCAACCATCTTGGCGACACAAAACTCTCGTGCTTTTCGCGCGCCTCGCGCAGGCACAGTGGTGAGGAAGGGAGACGATGATGAAGTGGGGGAGACCAGAGAGGTTAACCTGGACGAGAAGGCAGTGGCCATGGGGTACAGCGCAGGTGAGCTGCGCGCGGCACATGGCATGAAAGACGAAGAATTGGCAGGAGTGCTTGGCCTTGCCATGGACCGAAGAGCAATGGAGCTATTGTATGCGATTGCCGAGGTCAGCACGACCAAACTGCCGAAGAGTGAGGAGAGTGAGGAGGAGGAACATGGCACGCTAGTTGCCATCCCCATCGCGAAAGCCACCAAGGTGGCTGCCACCTCCGAGGGCACGGCTGAGCCGGTGCGAGCCCAACTAGCAGAGTGGATCACCAGTTCCAGCGGCTACACCCAGCAAGTCGCGCGACGCCTCAGCCATCAGGACTGGGAAGAACGACTGCAACGCATGTGCAGCCAAGGACAGAAAGGTACACAGGGGCTAGGCACCGCCGACGCTGTTCCACGCCGCAGGCAGTGGAAGATGGCCTCCATGAAGCTCGCGGGCTACGAGGCACGTCACCGGCAGGCCTTTTCAAGACCTGGAGGCAAGCCAGCAGAGACGAGCTCAGCCCCAGAGTGGGCACCAGTGGCAAAGGAGAAAGAGATGAGGCTGCCTAAGCTGCCCGACACTACGAGAATGGTTGCCATGCTAGCCAGCGTAACCAACCAGGAGTCATTCCGAGAAAGATACCCCGATATACACGAGGACGAGCTATGCCTCGCGTGGATCAAGACAGGAGGAAGAGTGGAGGTGCCCAAGGAGGAATATCACAGGGTAAGGAAGAGGGCAGCGCGTCACCGTTGGGACGAGCTCATGGGCGAGTTATACATGGTCACTGTCAGTGGTAAGGAGCTGCTGGTGCCCAAGCCCTGTGACAGGATTCAGTTGGTGCGTGAGTACCATGAGAGGACTGGCCATTGGGGCATCAGGCGGACATTGAACCTGTTGTGGCAACGCCATTACTGGGCAGGCATGAAACAGGATGTGCAAGCAGTGGTCACTCAGTGCCAGACTTGCCAGAGGGTGAAGACGCACTATGCACGGGAGGAGGCGAATCTCACGCCGCTGGAGATCAAGTCCTTCATGTATCGCTGGTCCCTGGATTTAGCGTGGCCCACGAAACGCATCACGAAGGCTGGGAACCAACGCGTCTTGGTCATGATTGAGCACTACACGCGATTCGTCGTGTGCGTTCCAATCCCCGACAAGGAGGCCGCCACCATCGCCAACGCATTTCGCTATCATGTCCTATCCGTGTTTGGGGCGCCTGCAGAATGTTTGGGGGATGGGGGCACAGAGTTTGAAGGTGAGTTCTCTGCTCTATGCGAGCAGTGTCTCATTGACCGGAGAGTGACTTCACCGAGTTCCCCAGAGAGCAATGGCTTAACTGAACGGGTGGTACGCACCCTCAAGTTTTGCTTCAAGAAGATGGCCCTCGACAAGGGCCTGGACTTCGAGTGGGATGAGATGCTCTGGTCACTCGTACTCAGCTACAACGCAGCTAAGCAGCAATCCACTGGAGTGGCGCCATTCACCTTGCTGTTCGCTCAGGAAGCCACAGTGCCACCGGATCTTCGTGCTCGACCCGAGTTGGACTTTGGGAAGCAGGAGGAGAAGACACTTGCTGATGATCTGTTACAGCGAGCCGCCATCGTGAAGAGGCTCATGGTACATGCAGGCTGCAACCTGGAGATCGCTCAGCACCGCGACACTTTACGGTACGAGCACAGGAGGAGTGGCAGTTACGAGCCGAAGCCGCACCAGTTCAAGGCAGGCGATTTCGTGTATATACGACAACAACCGCGCTCTGGCATGGAGGTGGCCACCAAGTCAGCCATCCTGAAGATAGTCAAGGTGCAAAGAGATGGAGTGGTAGTGTTGGAGGACAGCACGAAGCTGCGGGAGAAGAGCACAGTGCAAAATATTGCGCCATGTCACTTACAAGTGAAAGACCAGTACGACTGCAGTGCAGCCATTCCCAGCAAGCATCTCGCGTGTGAGGTGTGTATGCGGACAGATGGGGAGGCAGCCATGTTGCTGTGTGACACCTGTAACCGTGGTTATCACACGTGGTGTCTGAATCCGGCGCTGGATGGAGTACCTGAAGGGGACTGGCAATGTCCCAAGTGCTTAGGTGGGACTGTGGTGGCAGCTGCCGCCGAGGTGAGCGCGTCAATCGTTGACAAGATGGCGGCCATGGAGCTGCAGCTGAGAGAGAAGCTGGGATCAGACGTGGTATTGTTGCCTGCAGACGTGGGTCCTCATCGTGCAGTGAGGCCAGGACGTGAAGACCCATGGCAGGCGCTGACCTCGCGGCAGATGCTCAGAAAAGAAGGGAGCATGGGGGAGCTTCCTGACAGAGTGGCCTGGGGAAACCAGGAGGAGCTCAGCAGAGTGATCACAGAAGTGATGCCAGGATTCTGGCATGAGGGCCATCGCACCATCTTGAGCAGGAAGTGTGCAGAGCAGCACACTCGCGCGAGAAGTCTCCGCAAGACGTCCACGGTGCAGGCCATGAGCCCCGAGGAAGTGCAGAAGAGAGGAGATGTCACACAACTGAGCAGAGCTCAGGTGAAGATTGCCAGTCAACTGGATTGGGGCTTAGAGTTGGTGATGACAGTTCCTCAGGAGGTCAGACGTTTGGCGCACGAGGTGACTTGGGAGAAGATCACACAGGTATGGGATCCTTGGGCTGGCACAGGTGTCATTGGCAAGGTTATGTCACTGGAGTGGCCTCATCTGAAGGTTATGAATAATGATTGGAATCCGCAGTTGAAGTGGCACGAAGCCCTTAATGCTTTGCAACCGGGCAATTATCGAGCCTGGAAGGAGAAGTATGGGGTGTGTGACGCAGTGGTAACTTCACCCTGGTTCGCAGTGCTGGATATTGCGTTGCCGTTGGCAGTACTGGCCAGCCGAGTGGTGGCTTGTATTCATGTGCCATCGCACTACATGACAGATATGACAGAAAGCAGGGCACAATACTTTCGTAAGCTGTGTCACGCTGGACGTTTACATGTGATTGGACATTTAGAGCATGGACCTATTGGCAGAAGATGCATGTGGGTCATGGTGTTTCGCAACCCTTTGACAAGAGCCAGGATGTTGCGAGGAGGAGAAGCTTCTGGAGTGGGTATGTTTACCTTCAGCATGGGCAAGTTCGCAATGGATGGCGTTACGACAGAAGATGCTGAGCAAGCTCTTGTCTAATGTCTGTGCTACCAGTGGCAGCTACAGATGGGGGATGTTGAGAAAAAGAGCTTGCACAAGTGGTGAGAAGAGATAAAGAGATATCAAAAATTTTGAGATTTTGTATAGTTACAGTAGCAAGATAACTGTGCAGTCATATAAGGAAACATATGCAAAGTCGAGCTAGTGTTGTATAGGCACTGACAATAAGTAAGACTGTCTAGTAGTAGGGCTAGAGGGTTGTGCTTTGTGTGGACGCTTCGTGCATAAGTTCGCGACAGCTGTCACAAACCACGGCTTATCGTGTACCTCAGCCGGGTTGTGACACTTGCTGTAGCAGTCTCTGTGACGAACGTATGACACGCGCAGTACGATACGCGCGAGGAGTTATGACAGTGACGAGATACGGAAATACGGATGGGTGTTACACTTGTTTGGAGATAGCGAGAATAAGTGGGGCGGCGTAGCAGGGTGAGCCAGACGCTCATTTTTGTTTTGCCTTCGTAACAGTGATTCCGAAAATAGCCAGGACTCGCTTAAGACCGCGAAAACAGCAGTGTTATGAAATAATTAGTGAGATACAGTATTCTTCTACTTGTAAAGATATACATTTGTGGACTTGTCCTTGTGCGACTGCGTCAGAACTGTAATTAACAGTCTTTTTCATGTTGAGAAAAAGAGCTTGCACAAGTGGTGGGAAGAGATAAAGAGATATCAAAAATTTTGAGATTTTGTATAGTTACAGTAGCAAGATAACTGTGCAGTCATATAAGGAAACATATGCAAAGTCGAGCTAGTGTTGTATAGGCACTGACAATAAGTAAGACTGTCTAGTAGTAGGGCTAGAGGGTTGTGCTTTGTGTGGACGCTTCGTGCATAAGTTCGCGACAAAGGGGTGCTGCTGTTCAGAGAGGCACAACCGCGAATAGATTGTAGTCGGTCTCGCAGCTGGAGATGCTAATGAAGCCGAAAGTGGCGTGATACGGCACGCTCAGATGATTCCCGTAGCCGTAATCTTACGGTAACAGCGGGGCGTTGCTGGAGATGCAAACAAGGGTTCGCTGGAGATGCGGTCGCTGGAGACGCGACGTCGCTGGAGATGCGATGACGAGAGTAAGGACCGAAAAAAAAGAGACCACCGCTTCAAGTGGTGCAGCCCAAACCTGACGGGAAAGCTAAAATATATACTGCTGTAATATATTATAAGCTTTCACAGAGAAGAAAGCTGAAGCCGTGAGCTCAGGGTTTCAGATACATACTCAAGTGAATATTAGAATACAGATAGTGTTTTAATATTCCTAGCGGTTGGTGATGCTGCAGCAAGTGACACAGCAGAGAGTCACAACACAGTGAGGGGTGACAGCAGAAGGGGGGCAACAGTCACCCTTACACAGGGGGTGAAAGTTGCATCCCCCGTGAGAGGACGCGGAGGGGGTGCGTGCATTGGCCATGTGTGCCCTGTTCCAGCAGGCGGCGGATGATGGGGCTGAGGCGTTTGCCAATGCGGCATCTACGTACGGGCCGCCTGCGGTACTCTGTGCGGGTGCGGTGGGCGGGATCGACGTGTCCGCCTACGGCTTCACGGTAGAGCCGCAGCAGCCTGCTGACGAGCCCGCGGGTGACGACATTCATCAGCGGCTGGACGATCTCGCCGCGGAGGTCCATGCCGCGGCAAACTGCAAGGTGCACTACACCCACGCATCCTTCCCACCACCGGCGGTTCTCGAGCCGCATGCATCGGCTCTGGTGTGCGGCCCCGCGGCAGCGGGGAACATGCCGGAGGAGCAGGTTCCGGCAGGTGGTGCGGCGGCATCGGCATCCGCCGTGCCGGCCCCTGCTATACCTGTCTCGCAGGAGGAGGATGTGAAGCCCGTGCCGCTTCAATCGGCGCGGGTGACTGCCACGACGGACGGTGAGTTCCCTGAGTTCGTTCAGACTGTCAACCACGCCGCCATCGCGCCGGTTGACCTCACCGGCTACGACACCGACGACTACGAGGACTTTGCCGACGGCAGCTTCCGGCTGAAGCCGCGGGGTTCGCCTCCGTCGGCCAATCATGTTTCCGGGCCACCCGTGGACGAGCAGAGGACCTACGGTTGTGGGAAGCCGCCCTGGGGCTTTCCTGCCACGGTTGGGCCATGGGGAATTCCTTTCCTCCTTTCCCTCGTTCTTTGCATCTCGATCATGGGTTGGCCTGAACAAGAATTATTTTTGAAATCACCTAAATTTTTTTGACCCATTTTTCGGGGTCGAACCTATATTTTTTTGCCCTTTTTTTCAGGACGCCTAAATTTTGATGAAATTTTCCCCCTTTTTCGGAGCCGTAGAGCTGCTGAGGGAGGCGCGGAGGCGCGGAGGGTTCGGCTCCTTCGTGATGCGTACACCCCCTCCTGCACGCTTCTTTCCAGAGGGGGGTTTCTTCACAGGTGCCCTTTCTCGCTCGTGCGCTGCTAAAGCCGGCTGCTGCGGCTGCTCGCTATCCGCATGCTGTTGGGAGCTCCTTTTCCGCTTCAACTGGTCGAAGGCGTTTGTTAGGGGTTGTGCTCGCGTGCGTGCATACCTCCAAGCGACTCGGTTCGCGGTCGTCGTTGTCCTCCGACAAGTCGTCATCGTCACGTCCCAGGTCTAGGTGTACTGGGCGGAGAGTTGTCGTGTTGGTGTTGTCCTCGAGCTCAGATATATCATATTCGGATTTTGCATCTGAAGCTGAAGAATAGTCTTCGACGAGCATGGTGATGATGATTCTTCCCCGTTCGCTGTTGATGTTGGCTGCGTCTTGCGTCTCACGGTCAAAGAATATTGTACATGTGAACGAAAGGAAGGGCGGCGACATCGACATCGACAACCGACACCGTCTCTGCCGTCTTTGTACTCGTACTGTCAGATTTTTCGACAAATTTTCGAAAAATATCGATCGATGGGAGTCCAACTTTAAAAATTGCAGACGGGGGTGGATATTTCCCCTACGGACCCCCTATATTTTTCAAAATTTTGACATTTTTTTTTGGCTGAAATTTGACCTAAATTTTGAATAAAACTTTTCAAAATTCTTGTTCAGGCCAAATCATGGGGGTGGCAGCCGTGCCCGATGATCAGTCGGCTGCGGGGTTGCCTTCGCCTGGTGGTGATCTCGATTGGGAGACTCCGTCAATTTTCTCCACGAATGAATTTGTTGAATCCGTGATCCCGGCTCAGGGTTTCTTTGTGGCTGACAATGTGCCACCGCTTGAGGCGCCTGAGCCCCCTGACCTCTTTCAGGACCTTGCTCAGGCAGATTTGAGCTTCGACATGGCCTTCTTCTACGGTGTGGCTCTACATGAGAGAGGTCCTTTCGGGAACCCTCCATTCGGGTCGGACTTGATTGAGACCACCGTTGGCTACTTTGGTGCCGTCGATTGACTTCTTGTTCACTTTGGATGCACACCAACATGGTGGTGTGCGGAACTCCGGTGACTTCAACAATTTTCTGGTTTATGCTTTTGCTTATGACATCTACAAGTTATATTCTGGCTTGCTAGCTCGGTGCTTTTCAGTTGTTTAGCGGGTGCACAATGCCCGTAGGTTTCTGCACCTGTGCTAGCTAGAGGGTTTCCAATTTGTGTTTCAGAATTGCACAGTTGGATTAGCAGTTAGGTCTGTCAACCTGGCTCCTGCCCTAACTTATCTTACATTATCTGACTCTCCTAGACAGTCACCACCCACAGTGCTGGGGTGGTGTGCTGAAATCTGTATAGGCAGCCCTGACAGGGAGTCCCGGTCAGGCCCCTATGACAGACTCCTAGGCCAACACTGGACTGCTGACTGGTCTATAGGTTCGTGTTGTGACACACGCTGTGTGACAGGTAGGCTAGACTCCGAAACCGTCCGAGACCGTTCCGGGTATATCTAGCTTAGGGTTTATTTATCGTATGAGTTTATCCACACTGTTCGGGAGTTTCTGATATCTAGTGAACTAGGATATTCCAGTAATATGCGTACATGGCGTCGCATGTGCTATAGCACGCACCCGGCACCCCAACAATTCTGATGATCATTAGGTATCCATAGTAATCGCAAAAAATATTTTTAGAGTCCTGAGGCAAAAGTTAGGTAATTTTGTGCAGGCGGTAATACTTTGCGGATAATACCAAGGAACCGAGTATTACCGGTAAATTACCCGGTATTACCAACCCTCAGTTTCAAATTACCGGCAATGTGGCCACCTTAGTCGCAGACGTGTCCAAAATATTCCTTCGCGCTAACTGACACTAACCACGGCGGTTTGTCGAACTCAACCACGAAACTCGACCATGGTCGAGTGAGACCTTGGTTGAACTCAACCAAAATCGTCTCAACTGCTGGAAACAGCAACTCAGGCAGTGGGGACCCGCTGCCGACGGTGAAACAACGGATCACTAAACTCGGATATAAGAACGATATATACCCGAGATGAGTGACACAGGCTGACCACCGAAGATGACATACAGGAATGACACTAGACTGTACGAACTAGTCGTAGCGTCAATTCCAGCACACCACCTCATCTGAGGTGGACCAGCTAGTGACACTCACCACCCTAGCTACTAGAGTTTACAGATAAATGTCAGGATGTTAACTCTAGTTAGCTAGTCAAGTCACAAGTGGCGTGATGAAAGTACAGGTTAGCAAAATAAATACTTGCTAAGCCTAGGAAATTGCTAGGACCATTCTAGTCTGCTAAAATTAATACTTTGCCAGCTAGTGGTGGGTGCTCCCCACAGAACTCGCCTGTCGGCATGTGATGGAAGAATCATAAAACAAATTTTGCCTGTCGGTTTAACTCGAATACACTGTGAACTGGAATAGGTCTGCTGCCATAAAATGTTCTGCTGGATGTGACACACCGACAGTAAAGACTGTCACCTGTCACTTCCTATAGTAGGCTGGGTGACCGTCACCAGTAGACGGGAAACACCCGTTAGTATTTATGTGTATCTCTTTTATCAATCTGAGACTTTTTACCGTTCTGATATCGAAACCCTTAACTCAGGGTTTATTCTCCGTTATCCGATATATACACCCGACTATATATCTGACAGGTTTGACCCCACTTACGTTTTATTTAGCCACTGCGACACCGCGAGGATGATTGGCTAAAGCCGGACGCTTGGGATGGAGTGAGGCGCTCCGCGCGTGGGGAGCGGCAGTCGCGGGTATGGCCTAAGTTTTGTGGGTTGATTTACGGCTAGCTGAAGGCCTTTGAGGACATCTTTTCTGCGGGATTTAACGTTGGATTGGTTTACGCATCCTGGTTGGTCACCACACCGTTTCGTATCGGCCGCCATCTACCACACGACTTCTCGGAATTTCTGTTCTCTCACGGCGGCCGTATCGGCGACCCACCACATTTCTTGGCCGCCCAAGACTACCGCATTTTTTCCACGTCTTCTTGCCTCACTCCACCCCTGTAGTCTTCTTCATCATGGTTGCTTCTACTAGATCAACGGCTAGCATGGCGCATCGCCGCCGCACATTGAGCACAATCTTTGACTCCGTTGCTGCCAGGCATGCCAACACGCCCGCGACCCCGGCAGCGGCGCAGCCGGCCGCTAATTCGGCGGGTGCTGCATTTTTGGCATCGTACGCACCTTACAGCGGGAGCACTTCGACATGAAAGTGGCGAAGCACGTCCAGCGCAAGTTGTTCGACGGCAAAGAGGGGAGATTTTCCGGTGCGGAGCCCCACGCGGCGGCCATCTTCACGAGGATGGTCTCTGCCCTGCAGGCAGCATTCGTCACTGAGGACACCGGTTTCCTCCCGCTCTTCACGCTGGACGACGCTACTTTGGCCGTCCGCGTGGAGGCCAACAATTTGTTGTTCTCCACGATCGAGCTGCTGATCGACCCCTCGTCGCCCGCGGCGGACTGGTTGGACTCGTCCAGCGCCAGCTTCCCAGCAGACGGTAAGCGTGTCCTACTCGAGTTCGCCCGTCGGATGATCCCGGTCGGGGACCCCTTCCAGGGGCAAGCGGACATGTTTGCCGTCCGCATCGTTGCGGGCGTGGATCCTCATGGACCCATTGAGGACTCCAACGCCGCGCTCAAGGCAGCGAGGACGAGATCAACACTCCAGGACGAGGACGTGAAGTCCCTTTTCATCAAAGCCCTCGACGCCACCTTCTACCAGCCGGTGGTGTCCCGTTTGCTCCTTCACGACCAGCGGGCCGCCCACGACCTACTCACCATTCAGCAGTGGGTGCGGGAGTGCTACGGCGAGCACGTGCGGGCGGGCACCGCCACCGCATCCGCACACCGGTACTCCCACGGCACGCATTTCATGGAGAAGGACGTTGATGGGTCGGGTGCGGCAGGCGAGATCGCGGACTTGCGGACAATGGTGCTCGACTTAAAGAGGCAATTGGCCACCTTCCTCGTCGCCGCCGAGTCCGAACCGTCTCCGCGGGGATTTACCCCTCGCGCGGACAAACCGGACCGCCGGGTCAAGACCCGTTTCGCAGCCTCGCCCCTCCCCAAAGGGGGGAATTGGTCTCAGTCCGTCTCGCGGAAGGTGGCCTTCCACCGCGAGAGCGGTGCGACGATCCCGTACTGCCAAAATCAGGTATGTGCTAAGGGAAAGGCGAGGCACTGGCACCGGGACTGCCCGAACGGGGGCAGGACCGGACTCTCGGCCTTCGCCTTCGCCGAAGAGGCCGAAAACTCCGTATTGGCCGCGAGGTTCCAACACGCCATCGACAACAGCGACCCCGTGGAGTTCGACGCCCTCTGCATGCTTGCGGGCGGGAAGCCGGAGGTCTTCACCGATCTCTCCGCGTGCTCGTTCTGCGAGGAGGGCGGTGAGGTTCTCGTGTCCGCCGTCGCCGAGTTCTCTGAGATGGCGCACGCGGCTGGAGCTTCCACGTTCAACATCAACACCTTCACTGCCGACATGCCGGTGGTGTCGGAGCCACCCGCGCACTCCCCGCCCGCGTCGGTTAAGTCCGGAGAGGATTGGACCGGTCCGCCAAACCCCTTCTGCCCTCCCGTCACCCGCACGTTTGCCGACTTCATTGAGGGCACGGGGATTGCATTGGTGCCCGACGAGACGGCCGCGAGCATGAACTTGCTCTCCGCGGTTGAGGCGCCGGAGCGCGTGATCGACTACGAGCCCGCGGCTTACGCCACGAGCGACGATGACGGCGGAGATGCCTCGGTGACACCGCCGCGACCACGGTACGGCTGCGGGAGCGGCATCCCGAAGTTCGGAAAGTCTCTCCTCACTTCCTCCTTGGTGTGCGCACTCTTTGTAGTTTGTGCCGCCGCCGCGCCGCATGCCGTTGCCGGTGTCGGTGGTGCCGGTGCGCGCACATGCGCGGGTCCACCGGTCGGTGGTGCTCCGTGGACTGCCGCAGCAGTCCCGACTACGGGGGCTTCGCCGACTGAGGCGGATCATGACGTGCCGTGTGCGATTCCGCCTCGTCGCCAACGGCGGGAGCAGAGGAGGCAGGGCCTTTACATGGCTCCGATGCCGTGGCATCCCGGACCGCCACCGCCTGCCGAGTTGTTTGTGGACGGCCCTCCGCTGTCGCCGGCTTCATCTTCAGATGACGAGGCTCCACCGTCGGGCAGCACTTGGCAGCATCCCGGTGCGGTGCAGCCTCCCGTGATCGAGAATCCGTCAATTCCTTCTACGAATGATTCATCACCGGCCCCGGGGGCCGGCAACTGCTTCACAATCACGCTGCTCCGGGCTGGGCAGACAGCTCCGAAGACCACTAGTGGCTAGAATTGGTCACGCCGTGCCTGCCTGGGAGTTAGCTGTAGTGTAGCCTCCTAGATGTGCAGAAGGGCTCTCTACATTTGAGCTATGCTTAGGGTTTTAGCAAAGTAACAGCAGTATCTGACAATCTTGCTGTGACCTGGGACCGCCCTGACCAAGAGTACAGGCCCCCAGTTGTGCTACAGTTTCCTCCTGAAGTTGAGTAGGGAGTTTGTTTGCTTCGCTCACTACTAGCTCCGGTCACCACCCTAGGTGGTGTGCTGGATGTGACACACCGACAGTAAAGACTGTCACCTGTCACTTCCTATAGTAGGCTGGGTGACCGTCACCAGTAGACGGGAAACACCCGTTAGTATTTATGTGTATCTGCTGAGATTCAGTAGTTCAGTATCACGTATGACGTATGACAGTGACAGTGACAGTACAGTGACTTCCTACCTGTACTCAGTAGTTCGACTTCGGTAGCTTAGACTGTGACACACGATATGATTGCCTAGTGACGGCCTCAGAGCTTAGATAGCCTGAGAGTCGTGTATTCATTTCTATCTTTTGATATACCCGATTGCCTCGCTCAAACCCTACGGCGTTCAGCGTTTTCACTGTGTCACTAGGACATTCTAGTAGGCTATAGGCCCACCACTTGCCTAAAGTGGTTTTGATTCAAAGCCACTAAATGGCTGGCTAAAGCTGTAGAGGGGCGAGCGTGGCTGAGTAGGTAGAATGTTGCGGGGTGCCGCGTTTTCACGGCACGACTGACTGTGTAGATGGAGGGGTAAGCGCGACGAGTGGCGGAGGAAAGTACGGAGAGGATGGGTCAGGGAGCGCTGGGGCCCCCGATGGTATGCAGCATTGCGCAGAGTTTGGTACTGAGTGCTTCGCGACACGTTAAAAAGACCATGACCTCGGACATCGACAAGCGCGGAGACCTCGACTCTACTCTCCTACCTTCCGCCCACCCCCGCCGCTCCGCATTTTTCCTCACTGCTCTATACATCTTTACCCGTATCATTTTACCTTAATTTGCCACGCTTGCCGCTTGTTTGTGAACTTTGAGCGGATCTTCGAATCTTGCGGGCGACTTGGCCGTTTTTGACCGTTTATAACTTACGTTCTACTTGGGCTCGGACATTTTCCTTTGGAGAGTGTTTTTACTTCGCCATTACCGGCCGTGTTACCGAGTTTCGTGGGCATCGGAGCAGATTTTGAATTTACCTTGGATTTGGCCCCTTCCTTGAAGGGGGCTCACCCTTATCGTTAGGGTTTCATCCCTTCGGTGCTTCGCTTGCAGCTGTCGTGGCTGCCATGGATCCTTCTGATGGGTTCACCACTCCAGTTCCGGCTGGGATCGACACGCGGAGGGCGCTTCCCTTCAGCGACGGCCCTGAAGAGCCTGTGCCCCCTACACCTGTGAAGCGTCGCCCGCTTGACAGTGATGACACGGACGGTGCTTGGTTCTCAGGGAGTTCCTTAAGGACTGCCAGACGATTCTCCGCGAGCCTGGTCACCGGGCCAGCATTATTCAGCAAGTTCGTGACCAGTGCCGGCCCACTCACATCAAGGCTTCGGAGTGGGTTTTTGACATCGACAAGATCAAAGGCCAAGTGCCTCGGGAAATTGCACTGGACCGCTTCACTAAAGCGGTACAGACCCAACTAACCGACTTCAACCTTCAGTTTGACACGGTATTCCACCCGACTGACCTCACGACGGCTGTTCTTCCTGAGGCCACTCGCATTCTCTATCGCATCTTGACGTCGCTGGTGCGTGGGTCATGCCTTCGGCTCATTGAGGAGTCGGCTACGGTGTCTCCGGATGATGGGCGCCGTGCGTGGCTGGTCGTCTGCCGGGCCGTTGCCAGGCGACGCGGGCCGTGGGTTTCCCATGGTTACCTGTTCGAGACAGCTCCTGCGATCGAGCTGCTGGAGGATGTAGACCCCGAGCCCTATATTAAGGGTTTCATGCAGCACCACACCGCTATCCGTTCTGAGCTCAGACCTGGTGTAGAGCCTGACGATGTGTGGGGTGTGGGGTTCGCCTTGGACCTCCTCACCCTTCGCATGTGCCCTCTGTATTATAAGGACCTTCTACAGGAGTGGAATTCTAAGACGGCCGAGGGCAGGGAGAAGCGGGCTCTCGGCATTCAACAGTTCACGTTGGCTGTGAAGGCCTTCCACCAACAGAAAACAGAGGAAAAGAAGCTGCTTAAAGAGAAGAAGAAAAAGGATGGGGTCTCCGCATTGGCGGCCTCACTTCTCTCTGGGGAGTCCCCTTCTGCCGCCCTTCTGGCCCGTGCGGGCATCCCGCAGACTCGCATTGTTGGTGGCCGCAGGCGTGACGAGCCCAGGCACCCGCCACAGACTCAGGATGCTCAGCCGCAGGCGGCCGGACAGGGTGCTCACCGGTCTGGGGGCGACAGGGGTACGGCTCCCCGCGCCAGACCGGCCCGCGGTGGGAAGAATCGACAACAGAACATGAAGGGACACGGGAAGGGCTCTCACCCTTCCCCTCATGCCCCTCCGCCGCGGACTCAGGGGCAGCGGCAGCCTGCATCCGGTGGTTCACCGACTGCCTTGCGGGTGACGCGGGATGCACAGGGCCGCCACTCGGTCCAGTGCTGGGACTGCGGCGGCCCTCACTTCCGCCGTGACTGCCCTGGAGGGGTGCAGAGTGCTCATGTGGCGGGGTTCCACCCCGAGGGCACGCCCATTGCAGACATCCTGTCAGAGTTGGATGCGGCTTTCCTCGATCCGGAGGAGGAGGTGTATGAGTCATGCCTATACTCTTACTCATTGGAGCTCGGGGAGGCACCGCTTGACATCCCCGCGGCCCAGGCGGCTGCCGTTGTGCCACACTCTGCCGTTGACAGTGGGGAGCCGTGGACTGAGTCGGAGTGGGCTATCTGGGACTCATGTGGCCGCTCGGAGGAGCAGTACTATGACGCTGTCAACCGCTTCAACTCGTACCAGGACCCTGGCGATGGGGACGGACCCGACGGTGAGATGACACCTGCTCAGCTCCATGTTGCCGTGCACCAGCCTTCGGACCCTGCCATGTCTATGCAGCACTTCAGTGTTGAGCCGCAGCAGCCAGCGGTGCCGGCAGCCGACGTGCAGATCACAACAACCAACACCGAATTCCCTGGAGCTGTGCAGCTGGTGAGCACGGCACCGCCGTCCCGACCCAGGGGTCCGGGTGGCCCGGGCCGCGGGCCCTATGGGGCGGGTCATTTCATGTACATGAGTCTGCTGTGCATCCTGGCATTCTCTGGCGCGGCAGATGCGGTGCAGTCTGGTGGTGCCTCCGGTGCTGTGCTGGAGGTGCACCCACGAGCTCTGGTGTTTTGGCATGCTGTCACCTGGGGTCTGGCTATCTCGGCTTGTCTTCCTGCCGTTGGTGCCAGGACTCCCGTGCGCACCTGGCGACACCTTGTCAACCGGCGGTCACCAGCGGGCGGGCCCCAGCCCTCAACAACCCAGCCTCCGGCGGGTGAGCCCCGTACCTCTCGCCGCTCCTCACCGGTCTGGACTGCTATTCTGGTTATCTGTGGCCTGGCCCTGTGTACCTCGGCACTACTGTTTGGGTATTCTCTGGGTCTGCGGCAGTCAGTCAGACAGTCAGTCAGTCAGTCAGTCAGTCAGCTTACCCCGCCAGCAGGGGGGTCCGTCGGCCGTTCTGCTGGTCAGCTTTTCTCAGCTGATGGACTGGCTACCGGTGATACCGGCTTATGTCTGGTCTCTGGTTATGCTGTGGGTACTTATGCTTCTGTGGAGCTTGGTGTACTGTCTGGTCAGCTTGGGTCAGTTACAGTGGTCTACCCTCTGGTACCTGCTGGCTATACTGGTATTCTGGTTTATGGCAGTGCAGAGTCAGTTCCGTTGTATGTGCCCGACGAGGAGTGGGCTGCTTCTGGGTTCAGTTCTCTGGCCAGTGCTGTCCCTGCACCCGTCCGGGTTGACAGGGGCATCGTGTGTGACTCTGGAGCCACATGTGTCATGTGCGGGGACCTGTCGGCCTGCACCGACGTGGACTACACCCGTACGGTGGCCTTCACCATGGTTACGGCTGGGTCTCACAGGACGGATGCTACTGTGACATTCCATCTGTATGGGGTCTGTATCCAGGACGGAGCCATCGACCACTTCGTTCTCCCAAACTCACACTATAAAGCCGGCTGCCGCACTCTCCTGTCTTCTCGGGTTATGCTTTCCCTCGGCTTCGGGTCCCCCTGACCTTGTGTCCCTCACTTACACCCACCTGCCTACTGGCCGTGTCTATCGGATCATTGACTCTGGCACAGACTATATGTGGGCGGAGGTCCCTGAGGGGGCAGCCAGTGCACTCACCCAGACTGTCTCACGTGTCCGCACCGGTGAGATCTGTGACTGGATGTGGGCACGCTCAGAGTATGCCAAGTGGGCTTTCCTGAAGGGCTCGCCTGCTGCCCTGGCCAAGACCGGGGAACACAACTTTGACATCTCCCTCTTCGGAGACGACCTCCCCCCGGCGTGGGTAACAACCAGACCTGCCCAGTCAGGTATTCACTGTCTGATTCCTGCTGGGGTCACCTCTGGGCCGGTGCCTATATATATGGCAACCCGCCCTTTGACAGACTCACCTGTGAGCGGATGCTCAAGAAGGCCAACCGGGACTTTGCAACCGACCCCGAGCACACGGTATTCCTCTTCTTGATTCCCCAGTCACACCTCAGTACATTCAGGCAGCACCTTATTCATTGGGAGGTGCTACATGTGTACCCAGCTGGCACAGAGGGCATATTCAGCTACCGTCGTGAGCACACCTATGCTGGACGGCCCCTTCAGTCGGCTGGCTCGGAGGGCGGGGGGGACCGTGTCTTCATTGCTGGTACCCCGTTCCCGGTGGCTATCATCTACCGTGATCAGTACACGTCCATGAGGTTCACCCCTGAGAGGTGGTGCCATTCCGCATATGCTCATGCTCATGGTCTCAGGCTGGCTCAGCTCATGGACCTTGGTGTTGACATCGCCCGACCTGGCACTACGGTTACCCGGGAGCAGCTGCTGTCTCACAGGACCTGTGCTGAGGCCTGTGCTGTGTGTGCCCGTATGCGGACAGTGCAGCCGAGTCCGAAGCACCCTCCGGCTGACAGATACAGCTCAGAAGCCTGGATCTATGTGGGCTGCTGATGCTACAGGCCCGATCACGCCTATTGGCTATGACGGGTCGAGGTACCGCTGGACCTTTGTGGAGTTCACTGTGAGGTTTACACTTTGCTACTTCTCTGCTGAGAAGTCGGCATACAGCTTCATCCTGGCTCAGTTCCTGGCAGATGTTGTTCATCACGGCTTTGCCTGCACTGGCCTGGTTCTCCGCACTGATTGTGCCCCGGAGCTGTGTGACCCTGCAGCACAGGCTCTGTACAAACACCATGGCATCAAACACCTGCAGTCGTCACCCACCCTGCACTGGCAGAACTTCATGGCTGAATATGTGATTGGTAAGGTCTCGTCGGTCTCCCGTGCACTCCTGGAGACAGCCGGTATGGACCTCACCTACTGGCCTCTTGCAGACAGTCATGCCTGCCTGCTATGGGATATCCTGCCTCATGGGCGGGACGCCGTGGTGCCATTCTATCACCTTATGGGCTATCACTTTACCTACTCCCGTATCGAGATATTCGGCACCCTGTGCACTGTGGCCATGGATGCTCAGCAGATGCGGGCCCGCCATCCGGGGGTCTCCAAGAAGCGGACCCCCCGGGCCTGGCAGGGGCGGTTTGTGGGCATCAGCCTCAGGTCCTCGGCCTACAAGGTACTGGACCTGGAGAGGAATAAGGTTGTTTCCGAGGGCCGGCCAGACTTCATCAGAAACTACTCAGAGTTCGGGCAGGTGATGTCATCATTCCCTGCCCCCGCTCCCGACGAGCAGCACTCCGCACCCGTGCCCAGTGACAGGCCGGAGCCGTGGAGGGACTACACCACTGACATGGTGGTGACGGTCCATTCCGTGGCTGCCTATTATGACACCCGGGACGGTGAGACCTATGCCACCGTGCAGTTGCTTGACACTGGTTCAGCAGACACTTTCTGGACCACCGCCCAGCAGTATGTCATGGCTGACCCTGCGGGCACTGCTTGGTTTGACTTGGTCCACTGGCTGGACCGCCGCAGGGTCATTGACTGTGTCAATCAACACTACCCGCTCTGGACTCTGGCTAAGGCTCAGGAGGCCCGCGGTGATCCGCTGTATCCGGCACTCATTGTGTCCACGGACATGAGGCGGTCCAGGTCCTATGGGGTGCTCTTCCGGCCTATGGCCTACGGTGATGTGACTGCCCCACGTGCCTATGCCATGGACCTCCGTGCCAGTCTGGTGGTGTTCCCTGATACCCACAGTGCTTGCCACCTTCCCTTCTCCGACCACCCGGAGCAGGACCAGTGGCTCCTTCCGCACTATGTGGTCCCACCAGAGGACACGGTCGGTACATTGCCAGCCAGCGGCACACTCAGCTTCTGTCATATCTCTGCTGACCTCGCCGAGCGCCTGTACCACACTGCAGCTCCTGATCTGCCACTGCCAGGTGGGTACCGCCAGGCACTGTCTATGCCTGATGGGGCTCAGTGGGAGGAGGCTATTACCGGTGGGGAGGTGCAGCCTCTGATTGACCAGGGTAAGATAGAACCGGTGGAGGTGCTACCCGACGGTGAGATCGCCACCAGCACCATCTTTGTGCTGAATAAGCCCTGGAAGCCACGGGATGGTCTACCGCCCGTCCAAATTCATAAAGCTCGGATGGCCGTGGCTGCCACATGGCACTGGGGCTACACCCAAGCTGAGACCGCGTGCACGGTAGCAGACCTGCCCACCTTCCGCCTTCTCTTCATCCTGTCTATTATCTTTGCTGGTATGGGGGTTATGGTCTATCACTTTGACGTCAGTCAGGCCTTTGTTCATGCCCGTCTGGAGGTTCCCATATATGTGCGGTTCCCCTCTGGGTATATGTATAAGGGCAGATATGGATATGCCAAGCTGCTCTATGCTCTCTACGGGCTACGGACGGCTGGTGCTTCCTGGCAGAAGCTGGCCAACAAATTCATGAAGTCCTTCACCTATCAGGGAATGCACTTCACCCAGTCCACATATGACCCGTGCCTGTACTATATTGTGACCTCTGTGTTCGTGGCCTTCGTGGCTGTCTACGTGGATGACTTCGGGCTGACATGTGATGATGCCTTCCACCAGGCTTTCTGGGCAGCTTTCCAGGCGGCATTCAAGAGCAAGAATCTTGGCCGTATGACAGCCGTCCTGCAGCTTGCGGTTGACTATGATCGGTGGGGCATTGCACTGTCCCAAACCAGGCAGATCAAGGAGCTCATGTCCAAGTTCAAGCTTCCGGCCAAAACCTTTCACAATCCGATGGATGTGAACCTCGTTATCCAGAAGCCGGAGCACCCTGATCTCACCCTTGTCACCCCGTATCTCTCACTCCTTGGGTCCCTGCTGTGGATTGCACGGTGCACCAGGCCAGATGTGTATTACTCGGTCATATATCTGGCACAGTTCTCCTCATGCCCCTCGGCTCAGGCCTGGGAGGCACTTCAGAGAGTGGCTCAGTATCTATACTTCACACGGCACTACCGTATCCGTTATGCTTACCCCAGTGCACCGCTTTCTGTGCTCACAATACAGGTGTATTCGGATGCTGACCATGCTCGTGACAAACTCAACGGGTGTCTCTCCTACTCGGGAGGCATTGTATTCCTCAACGGCATGGTCCTTCATTGGGTATGTGCCCGCCAGACTGATGCTGAGATGTCCTCCACTGGATCTGAGTATGTGGCCGCCTCTGTGGTTGGGCAGCGGGCCATGTCTGCTATCCATATGATTGTGGAGATGTTCGGCTTTATCAGAATTACGCAGCAGGAGCCGGGTGTGTCTGCTCTGGCTCTGTCTACGGCCTTCCCTGCAGCTGACACTTCTTGGATGCAGAGGGCGGCCACGTTCTTCGAGAATCATGCTATGGGTCATGGTCAGATGGGCCCCGCCTCCCCCCTACACTACCGGGAGGCTGAGCCTGTTCCTGACAGCAGCCTGTATGCCCTGCCTCACGCGGTGCCAGTACCATATGATGGCACGGGCTACGAGGACGGTCCGCGGGAGTACCACTCTCAGCGGTCTGGCATGTATGGTACCTCTGGACCCTTCATTCCCAGGCTGGAGCTCCCGGTGGCTGTCATGATTGACAACCAGGCGGCCTCTTCCATTCTGAGGAATGTCATGCTATCCACCAAGATTAAGCATGTGTTGATCCGTTTTCACTGCTTTCGGGGGTGGGTGTGTGCTGGGTACCTAGTGCCTGTTTACATCAACACCTTGCTCAACCTGGCTGATATCTTCACCAAACCTCTTCCTGGGCTCAAGGACAAGGTGCGGGTGATCATCGGCATGATCGAGTCCTTCATGGACGTGATCCGCCCGCACCCCAGTGGTGCGGGTGACTCCTAGGTTCTCTGGTCCTCTGTCCGGCTGAGCTGCAGGCCTATGAGCCGGCAGCGGTCGGGCAAGGGGTCTTTCTGGTCTGACTGGATTGATGCCCTTTGACGTGGTGCCCTTCTGGACTGGACTTTGTGTTCGTGGACAGACTGGTACCTATGACCTGCCCTATGAGACCTTAGACACCGACAGCTCTACTCTGACCTTAAGCACATCTGACTGGATTCTGGCCTTTGACTACATCCTGTACCTCTTTGACATCTTCTATGACCTCGAGTACTGGTTGACCGTCGAGCTGAGCAGCATCAGATGAGAGTGTCTATCGGGGAGCGAGATCTGGCAGAGACCAGTTGCTATTTTCATATCCTTGTGGCAGTCCACCTAGTTGGCATGCATATACTAGTACTTTAGCATTCGGTTTAGAGGGTTAGCCGGAAGCGGGGATGGCGGCAGGTCGGCCCTTTGGTTGATGTTGTTCTGATCCGTGGACGGGGACCTCTTAGTTTGCATTAGCTACCTGTTTCACATTCTTGTGCCACCTCAGCCGAGGTGGTGTGCTGAGATTCAGTAGTTCAGTATCACGTATGACGTATGACAGTGACAGTGACAGTACAGTGACTTCCTACCTGTACTCAGTAGTTCGACTTCGGTAGCTTAGACTGTGACACACGATATGATTGCCTAGTGACGGCCTCAGAGCTTAGATAGCCCGAGAGTCGTGTATTCATTTCTATCTTTTGATATACCCGATTGCCTCGCTCAAACCCTACGGCGTTCAGCGTTTTCACTGTGTCACTAGGACATTCTAGTAGTATCTCTTTTATCAAACTGAGACTTTTTACCGTTCTGATATCGAAACCCTTAACTCAGGGTTTATTCTCCGTTATCCGATATATACACCCGACTATATATCTGACATGTTCGTCTCATTCGTTCAAGCGTGCCCGCAAGTGGTCAAAATGAATAACAGGATTCTAGCTTCCAAAACTACAGCAAGTGGCGGAGAAATGAAACAGAGAGCACCGCCTGTCTGTTTAAAGAAAATTAATAGTAAGCACCACCAGAATCGTAACCAGCATCTTCCTCATAAGAATCTTCATCGTAAAATTCTGCACCACCAGTTCCATCGGAATCGTGGGCTCCTGCCTCCCAGGCAGCCCACTCCTCTGCGGTGTACACATCCTCATCGTCCACAATAGGCTCACCCTCAAAAGAAACTGTGCCCACATGAAACTCACTCTGCGGTAAAAACTCTTCCCCAAGTGGGGCCTCGAAACTTCCGCCATAAGATTCGCTCTGAAAACCTGTGTTCAGAGTTCCATCCCGTTCCAATCGCTCTAACGGAAAATACGGAGCGGCCAAGTGGCCATGACGCTCCACCTCTCCCTCTTCACAACTGTCAGAGTCATCGTAATACCCAAGGGGGTACTGCGATTCATCTTCATCACTACTTCCTCGCTCCTCAAAATGCTGGTCCCCAGAGCCCATATAGGGAGGCGTCACAAGAGGGGGCGCATGAACGTAATGAACTTCTGTGCGCACAGGAGGGGCCTGTGGCACAATGTCTCTTGCCATAGCAATACCAGGCAAGGGTCTCGTGGTCGAAATCTGAGTGGAAACTGATTTTGTGGAAAGAATTGCGGGCGCATCCCCAACGCCTGTCTCACACAGCGAAACAGCAGAACTCGCGAAATCATCGGAACCAGCACCACCAACCTGTGTGCTCTCTGAAACAATAATCTCCAAAATAATCGGCGGATCTGCGGTCAAAATCTGCGGAGAAATCTGCGGCGTACGAAAATGCGAAACAGCTGTGTGCAAAGAAGAGCACAGTGAAATAAGCTGAGACCGCTTGAGAGAAAGAACTCTCTCAAAACCAGAGTCAATAGATGCCAAAAGAGCTGTAAGCTCCTCACTCGAAGAAATCTGCTGCGAATCCATCGAAGAAAACGAGATCTAACAATGAAATAACGTAACAAAAATCGTAGGAGTCCACCCCGTCGAAATTACCCAAAGCCGTAAGCAGCCGCCTCCAGAAAATACGCAGAATTTGCTCTAAAGCGTCCCACAAGGCGTGGAGACGCTCAACCGAAAGATAGGGCGGAAATAAAATAAAATTCTACGATAAAATTCAGTTCACGCGAACGTGAGAGGGACCATAACCTGCTGGAAACAGCAGCTCAGGCAGTGGGGACCCGCTGCCGACGGTGAAACAACGGATCACTAAACTCGGATATAAGAACGATATATACCCGAGATGAGTGACACAGGCTGACCACCGAAGATGACATACAGGAATGACACTAGACTGTACGAACTAGTCGTAGCGTCAATTCCAGCATCAACCACGGAATTTCGAGTCACACGATCAAAAAACCGAACAGAAGCGTCCAAACGAAAATTCTTTCCATCGTATCCGCGAAACGCAGCGATGACACCTTGGTTTAAACCATGGTTTCAAGACCGTGGTTTAAACCTTGAACTTCTCATAATAAGTCTAGCTCTAACCTTACAATGCGGACGGCTCAAATGCTGTGGACAGACGGTCATACTCATAGATATCGATACCGTGCCTTGGTTTCTGGGTATAAGACGCTTACATCATCTTCATGAGATCGAGATCGTGACGATCGGTAGGAACCTAGGAAGAGCGTACAGTATTTGGTATTATGTTTTCACCGCACACCAAAATTTGACCCGGAGTTTCTTCTGTCAAAAAAGAATGCTAAGCGGGCGCTCTACCATCTGAGCTACTTCCCCTCCGAGGACTGGAGAAGGGGGGCATCGATCCCCCTACCTCCCGCATGTTATATCAGAACGTGGTTTCGATCCACGGACCTGTGGGTTATGGGCCCACCACGCTTCCACTGCGCCATTCTGATTGGTGATACTTCTCTAGCAAAACGTTGTATAGGGAGCATCTGCAAATTTACCGAATTGTTCGTTGACAGTGTCGTGACGTGGCGTATATCGTGGCTGCCTGTTTTAAAAAGTGACTTTTCACTTTTATAGATCATATTTTATTTATTTATTAATAAATTATATGGAAACAATTTCCTCACGTCATCGTCTACAGATGCCGCTATCGCTATCGTGCCCGTCGCGTCGTGTGCTCATCATCCGATCGGCATCAAGGGGTATAAACTAGTTTATACCCCTTGATCGGCATGGCCATCGCATGCCCCATTGATTGCCCCTTCGCCGTTTCTTAGCTTCGCTTTCCCCTTTGCCTCTTTGCTTTTCTTCGTTCAATGTCGAATGTGATCTAATCTAACTTTTTCTTCAAATCTTCTATGATCTTTCATTCGTCTTTGTCTTCGATGGTATGTCCGATCATCAACTTCATCGCACCGAAGGTGCATCTATTCGAGTGGGCCTCGCTGTTAAAATGATGTTTGCACATTCGATGCGTCATCTGGGAGCACATGCATGCGAGCAGCGTTTTATATATTAATATTCATGAAGATCGTGTTTTAAAACGAGCCTGAGATGACGATGTCGATCCATGATGAGCAAGACGTGTCACAGTAGTCACGTCGACGAAACGAAGTCGAAGAGGAGAAGAACCCCACCGCACGCCAGCGCCAGAACTGACGCGAGAACGAGAACAGAAGGGCGAGAAGAGCAAGACCTCTCTCTCTGAGACTTCACTTGAGCGAGAAGGATCTACCATCTGTGACTAGAATCAAAGAATGTGATAGGCGAAGAAAGCGCAAGAAATTAATATTTAATGCAAGAAATTCTGGCAAATCCGGTAGGTGTTTCTTGCGGATTCGATCGTGCGGACATTCGTGCGGAATTTCTAGAAATCCAACGGTATTTGATCCTTTCCCGGCACCACCAAAGCACTAATCCACGATAAAGCTCTACGAAAAGCTACGAAGCTGGAGACGAGACGCCGCGCCGCGCCGTATGCCCAAGGGGTATAAACTTAAAAACTAGTTTATCCTTTGTCAGTTTGTGTAACTCTTGTGTATGCCTGCCCGTGCCCCTCCGCTCGAGACGCGAGCCACGTCGATGCCCATCTGTTTCCCCGCCCTGCCTCTCTCCGTCTTTTTCCATTTCACCAACTACTTGTCGTTCGGTTGTGACACACCCACTTCCGCCTGTTTCGTTTGTTGGCATCAAAAGAGGGTGGAAATATTATTGTTTTAAACTTGAAAATGGGCAAACTTGAGCTGGTCGCACATGCATAACGGGAAAAGATCTCCTTGAAAACTTGCGTTGTACCTTACGTCGACCAGACGGTGAACTACTATTGACAGTTATCAACGCTGGTACAATTTTATTAACGATATTTTCACAAAATGGCAGCGCTTAGTCAATCTCTGATAGTCGACAAACCCTCGTTAACACGCCACGAGACGTGTTCATCAAGATGCCGCCCGGCGATGTCGTTGAAAGCAAAAATTCAAACACGCGAAAGGTCAAGTGCCATGAAATTCACCTCTCACCCTAACTCAGGCTTTCCCCACAGCTCTTGTGGACAATATTCCTTTACAGACTACGAGAAAAATGAAAGATCTCTACAGAGATGTAAGTGCTCTGGCACTCAACACGACTGGGAAGTGGACGACGTGGGGCCTGACCTATCTGAAGCTTTGAGTGCTCTGAGGGAGAGATTTGGTGATAAAAGCCAGAAAGGGCGAGTATACTTGGTCGGAACGGGGCCGGGCGATCCCGGCTATCTCACTCTTCGGGCGGTAGAGCTAATGCAAAGTGCCGACGTCATTCTGTACGACCGTTTGGTGAGCAATGAAATTTTAGGTGTTTCTCTTACGAACTCTTAGTACTCCTTTGAATGAAAGTTGACTTAAGACCCACGATCACGTGTCAAAAGATACAGATTCCGGGGTGACTTATGTTTTCTTGCCTGATCTAGACCTCTCTTTCGTTGCACTTCAGAATCATCCCTGCTGTTTGATATCGGGATGCGCCTGCTCGGGTAATACACGTGACTTATCCCTGAAAGATACGTGACTACGTCGCTGCAGAGTATGTGCATGATGCTGCTATCATGATCTACGTCGGTAAGCAAAAAGGATACCATACCCGCTCACAGGTTTGTTCAGTTTCCCTACTTTCCTTTTACTTGCCCCCTCCAATATTTGGTGGGCCGCCCCTAATAACCGTGTTGAATGTCGCGTGTAGTAGTGCTCCTCATCCAAGCGCTGTGGACAGCAGTGCGTTTATTGTAAAGCGCTTTTCTTGTGTAGCTCTCACCTGGAACAATTTTCCCCTGGGTTTTCCTGGGTTGTGGCGGTATTCCATCCCTGTGCCGTCGAATCACCATGAACCCTTACCAATATTGTATTGGGCTTCTTATCAGGATGAGATTCACGAGCTGCTTCTTCAGTTTGCCGGTCAAGGGGCAACTGTGCTTCGTCTGAAGGTCCGGCCGAACTGCCCTCAGACAAGGCCGAACTGCCCTAGTGCTCTCAGACCACTTCGTGGGTCACAACGCTCCCTCGCCGTGTCGATAGCTAGGTTGTGCCATCCATCGCCTGCTGGGTTTCGAGGTTGTATGCTGCGGTTCCCATGAAGTGTCTGCAGTCGGCATATCCGTGATTGTTGATTGTGTCGGAATACCGGGCATTTGCTGCGCTCCGTCACGATCTTGCCACAGAAAGTGATAGTGCTTCTGGTGCTGCTGAACAGCCGCGTCTCTTTCCATCAAAGCGTGGGCTCACACCTCTTCCCCCAGCTGGCGTGACGTGTCACGCCGCAGAGAGGCAGTCGGCAACCACTCAGAGCTGCTAGTCAGAACCAAAGCCCCCAAGCGAGAAACCTTAGTCTGACCCCGTACAAGAAGGGAGTCGGACCCCGCAGATATTCCACAGGACACGCCTCGGTACACTCCTGACGGTAGCACCCCTGTCGGCTAGCTCGAGTTGACAGCTGGCTGTTGCGCCCCACAAGTAGCGTTGCTCTGCTTTCGGTAGCACTCCTGTCGGCTGGCTCGAGTTGACAGCTGGCTGTTGCGCCCACGCGTAGCGTTGCTCTGCCTTCGGTAGCACCCCTGTCGGCTGGCTCGAGTTGACAGCTGGCTGTTGCGCCCCACACGTAGCGTTGCTCTGCTTTCGATAGCACCCGCTTTGGTTTAGGCTTGGCGAAGGTTAAAGCAAACCACTTGATCCCATCTGGTATCCACCAATTCGCTATGCACATCACGCCAGGAAGACAGGCGCGGCTAGCTCTTGCACCTGCACTCTGAAGGCGAGCTAGATTGAGGGAGGGGACGAGGTGATTTTCGATAAGCACGAAAAGGGGTGAGAGATAGATATACAGAGAGGACAAAGCGAGCGGAAGAGAGCTGTATTGTCTCCAGATAGAGCTCTCCTATGTTGTCAACCACATCTCCTCGTGACGGGACGACGTCTTTAGTTGTTCTCGGATTGCGTGGGGGGGTCACGTTGCAGGGGGGCGACCCAATTGTATTTGGGCGTGGAGGGGAGGAAATGGACTTCCTTCGACAGAGAGGCATACAAGTCCAGACAGTATCTGGAATAACGGCAGCCTCGGGAATCGGCTCGGAGCTCGGCATACCACTCACCCATCGCGGACTATCTAACAGCGTTACTTTTCTCACGGTGAGTGCGACCTCAAGACTTGAGCTCACGCCTGTATACATATACCGCGGTCGAAGACAGTGACTAAGGCTGAACACTGTACAAACCGATATTCACACTCGCTGCTTATGCTTTATGCGTCCCGTGAGGCTGATGGCTTCGTTAAGCCGAAACTTTCGTAGAAGTTGCCTTGTAAGTCGCCTTGAGGCTATTCGGTGTTCGAGACGGAATCGTCCATGGCCGGAGGTCGGGATCATCACGGAATAAGTAGTGGCTGGTCCGAGGGACACCTGCTGGAAGTGACTCCTGTCGTTTCGGTCTTTTGCGCTTTGCTACTCGTTTCGATCCACTTTCCTGGGAGCGCCGCAAGTATAATTTCCTGCTAGAGCTTGCCTTGCGGTTGTCGTGTCTCGTCATCGACCTATCGCCAAGGGTGCGAGGTGCAAACGAGGCAGCTGCTGCATGAACCTGTGAAGTGCTGTGTTCCCTCTCCCAAGCTTAGTGCTCTCTCTGCAAACGGTGGGTGGTCGCTGCAGGGACACTCCCGGGATGGCGGCTTCGACACAACTGCGGAGCTTGCGGCACATGCCAAGCAGAACTCCACACTTGTGGTGTACATGGGGCTCGGCGCACTGCCCACACTCACCGCCACCCTCCAAGATCAAGGCATTAAGCCCCTTACACCAGCCGTGGCCATCATGAAGGGTACCACTGCGGACCAGCGCGCGGTGTTTGCGCCGCTCGGGGAGCTTGCGGAGGTGATGGCTCATTCTAAGTTCCCTGGCCTCGCTGCTGGCCCTCTCTCGGCAGCGCCTCCTTATGCAAAGTGTGGCTTCCAACTTGCTGCCACCCCGCCTGCTGCAATTGGCGTGAGAGCAACTTCTGGCAACCTTGTCGCCTGCTGTAGGTATTTTGGAGCATCTGCCGGCTGCCAGCTTTGCCTGATAGTGATGTATAACTGTTGGAAGAACCTGGTGCTTGAACAAGATGTGCCACTTGAAGTTATGAGATGCATGAACGGGCGGTAGCTAGGTAACTGAAGGTTCTTCGTTTTGGAAAGTTTTCTATCTTGCAGTAACTGATTTTCCCAAGATGGCGACACTTTCATGTGGTGCAGGCAGTTGAGGATGCTGGCCTCAAATCCCCGACTCTGATGATGATCGGCGAAGTAGTTTCTTTGTCTCCACTCTATCCAGGGGATGGTGCTCGAGCCGATGTGGACAGCCATACCATCAACGCCATTTTTGGAAAGGGCTTTACTCCCTTAAGTTCAGAGGTATGTATGGCTACATTACATAACTGCTCTGCCTTGCTTTAGTTGTATGTTGGTGGAGAACTGATGAAGTTGTCATTGTGCCCAGGACCCGTCAATTGATCTGGAACAGGGGACAGAACGCCTTTCAAAATGATCTGAAGGGCTAGACTAGAGTGTAAACGTTCGTAATGAATCTAAGAATAAATAGTTTTGTTGAGAATTATGTGGGTCTTTGGCTCGGAGGAAAACAGTGAAAGTTAGCACGTCATCTCTGCAATGTTAGTGATATGAACTACAGTAATGCTCCCCAAGTGAGAGTTAGCAGACATCAGGTGATCTCTGCAAGGTTGCCAGTGAAAACTATAGTAATGATTCTCAAGTGAATTTTGGTAGAGACCCACGCATCCTCTGGAAGATTGAATATGCAAACTTCACGAATGATCCCTTTTTTAGCGTTAACTAAGATGGTCGCCATCGATTTGCTTTGCACGGTTAATAGGCAATGTAGACTAGTAATGATTCCCAATTAGCTCCGAAATTCCAAGGTCACTTGGCTCCGTATTAGGGGCAGGGGGGCAGGATTTTAAGAGGCTGTTGTCCACCTCGACGTAGCCCTCGTACCGATCGTTTTTGCACGAATGACATGTTTGAAAAGCACTAAGGGAGTCAAGGCTGGTGCTGCGCAACCGGCCTGGTCTCATAATGTACATTTTATTGTAATCGTTTTTGTTTTAAGTCTTAAGTGTATTTGGGACATCACTCAAGTCGGACGCACTTGAGGTCTAGAGGCTAGACGAGAATACCAAACTGGTAGAGGCTACGGATCACAACGCAATATAGCAGGACAATAGTAATCATGAGCAGAGGCTCCTTGATGAGTCTCTTGCCAAATGTGCAGGGAAGAATAGGACCAACACCGACACGGTTCGACAGGGCAAGTGGGAGGGCTTCAATTGCGAACCGGCACCACGCACCTTCCTCACCCCCTTCTTCCCCACACGGCTCTCACCACGTGACGGATATATCTTCAAGCATATTTTGCCTTACAACCTTATATTGTGTTGATATATTCCGTATATGTATACCAGTGATACGGGTTCCTACATCACGGGCGTCGAACGAGTGGGTACGCGGTGCGGATCCACCAACATCATTCGTATCGTCCCGCTCAAAGTTCCCGCTAGGTTCGTACCCCGATAGTTGCATCCATATGATGGAGACGAGATTATCGTATAAGCTACAAGGGGGCTCGGTGCGAGCATGAGGCAATTAGTCTCTGACCTCGGCACTAAAACAACTCATACTACCTCGTCTTAACCCAATTAATGCGGATATGAAATGTGCACCAAAATACAAAGAATTTAGGGTTCCCCCCTCTATTAGTCTATTTGAATCCACCTGTCAAAATAATATGGTAGGTATCCCTTACATTGTAATCCGTAGACGAGTCTCGCTCCGTCAAAGGATGCGATACTTCATTCCAATTGTAGTAATACTAGTGGTTTGGTTCAGTATGAGCGAGCGGCTCGCTCCGGCTGGGTCCGCAGCTCCGCACGAAACTGTGACCCCGGTCTTGGGGGGATGTTCGTCCCCTCCCGAAGGGGAACTAATTTCAGTTTGTGGGTGGTCCGCAAACCCACTAATCCAGTATTTCGTTGGCGAGACACACTCGACTCGAGATTTCCTCACTACAACAATGACATGCGACGCTACCTGACTTTCCATCGCGCGATCCGATCCTGTGCGACATGATCCGTGGGATCATCTTTTGTTTGGAACAAAGCGGAAATTTTCGAAGAAACTAGAGGAAGTTAAAAATATTTCACAACGAACGCGCAGCTTGGTTGTAAAGTATTTAGCGAAGGATGTGCCATATACTTACAACTCAAGATATCCTTCATACTTTAAATTGCGTAGGATGTAAGTAAGCGCCACTAGAGACCACAAGGATCGACCGCGAATGCTTGCGGGCTGGCCGGCCAAAACCGAAGGTCAACTCGCCGTAGTTGCGGCGAGATCTAGTTTGTTCCGATGAACCGCGTGGCTTATGAATTCACAACCGTGGTTCATTCGCAGCATTTGTACTTAAAACTCAACCTCGAAGGGTATGCAACCATACCCTTCGAAGTTGGTTCTGCAACGATCTTACGCACGCTTGTTAGTACGGAGAAGTCTCGCACAAACAAGTTGTTAACATGATAAGCGCTCATTGCGGAAATATTTGTTTACATCGACGCAAAGTAATGAAACTCGCATCACGCCATAGCGAGGGCACACCACTAGAGGCCAACACAAGCGCGGTATTTTCACACCGGAAATTCGCGAGTAGAGTTTTGGCTTTTGTTTCACGAGCCTTTGATCTTTCTGCGACGACATCATGCACTTAATTTCGCTTGAAATTTCGAATGATCGGGAAAATTAGACAACACTAGAGCGGGAGGTACCATATATGAACGTGTTCAGCCTTAAAGCCCTAAAAAGCTTGGCTCCCGTGGGCCCTACACTTAGATTTTTTCTGCGCAAACAAGCTCAAACGCCCAGTTGAACGGGCGGAGAATTCTTTTCTTTCCGTCGCTAGAAAGCTCAGTTTTTGACTGACAGTTTATTATAAAATGTCGACTGACTCAAGACACTCTCAAGACTGGATTTGCGGACCACCCACACGAGTGACGAGACACGACAAACATACGAGAGAGAGAGAACAAAACGAGAAGGCAGAGAACACTCTGTTCCGAACAGAGTTGAGAGAGCCCGAAGCCCGTCGTTAAAACTGATTTGGGAATTTCGGTGACATGTCGGTCTGTCGCGTTTTTTATCACGGCGATTTGATTGGTTGGAAAATTCTGAAAACCGACATCGCGACATGCGACAGGGTCTACAATACGTCTTTTTTGGGTCTACGTTATCTCTGTATGCCGTCGAATTCATAAGATCGTGTAGACCCAAAAACCATGCTGTAGACCCCTTTTGTGTCGGTTTTGTCACTTTGTGTCGCGTTAGATTAAAATCTATGGTTATATCCAAAAACATTTAAGGGCGCGCAGGCATTTCATGTCGCTCATGTCGGGCATGTCGGTTTTCCGGTTCCACGTAGGCAAAACAACGGAATATTCGCAAAAATGAGAGTAAAAGATGAGAGTGAGAGTAAAGTGAGAGTGGATGTTTCAATGTTGGTTTGGGCATCTTTAGGTGTCATTTGGGACAGAACCAACGGTTAAAACGAAATACGCATGAAAAAATCATGTTTTATGGCCGAAAACACACTAAGAGTGGCCCACGATTGTCAAAAATATCGACAAGTAGCAAAAATATATAGTAATCGGATTTGCACTAAAATTCACTTGAAACATCTTGAAACCGATATATACCAATACAAGATACGTGAAAATACTTAGATTTGTATGTTTAGCACTGATTGCCGATGCATATTTTCGATATTTTCGGTCACGATCAGCCCGTACATCACTGAAATCACTGACATCCCGGACATTTCACCACTGTGAGGTCCTACAACAGTTTTTTTGTGCTGTATGTTTTGAATGATAAAATTTTCTATTAGGAAACAGAACATGCAACCTCCCCCCGGCCATGAAGGAGATGCTGTAGCCCATACGTATGATACGGTGGATGCCACACTTAGGGTTTGCTATGCCCATGCCAGTTGCACGCACACAGATGTACGTGGGGATATGCGTGTTGCCAAAAACATTTTAAAATCATTTTTGAGCGGTATGCAGGGGGAGGGGGGAGGGGGGCGGTGTTCCGGTATGCACATGGTAGGATATGGCAGGAGAAATACAAATATTCCGGAGCCACGCGAATGTGATAGTGGAGATGAGAAATATCCCGGAGTGGAGAAATAGAAATGTTCCGGAGTCACGCGAATGTGATAGTGGAGATGAGAAATATCCCGGAGTGGAGAAATAGAAATATTCCGGAGTCACGCGAATGTGATAGTGGAGATGAGAAATATTCCGGAGTGGAGAAATATAAATATACAACATTCGAGTCACGCGACGATGTGATAGTGGAGATGAGAAATATCCGGAGTGGAGAAATAGAAATATTCCGGAGTCACGCAATGTGATAGTGGAGATGAGAAATATTCCGGAGTGGAGAAATAGAAATATTCCGGAGTCACGCGAATGTGATAGTGGAGATGAGAAATATTCCGGAGTGGAGAAATAGAAATATACAAATATTCCGGAGTCACGCAAATGTGATAGTGGGCGATGAGAAATATTCCGAGTGGAGAAATAGAAATATTCCGGAGTCACGCGAATATGAAAATGGAGCGATGAGAAATATTCCGGAGTGGAGAAATAGAAATATTCCGGAGTCACGCGAATGTGATAGTGGAGATGAAAAACATTCCGGAGTGGAGAAATAGCAATATTCCGGAGTCACGCGAATGTGATAGTGGAGATGAGAAATATTCCACACATCATGAGAAAACTTTGTATGTTCTAACCCTATATGATAATAATAACAGTAAATGTCATATCAACAGGGTTGTACACCATGTTGGGAGTCCATATCTTTATCACAAAGGCAAAATGTTAGAGTCTAGGTTGCTGTGAATTTTCTTATTCATATTGGATTACTCTAGCATCACGATGCGCTATCTCCTGTTATCTCTATTCATCGGCTACTGTGGTCATATCAAATTGTTGCCTGCTCATGTGATTGTCACCCAAGCCATGAGCACCCTTCAAACGACGGATGTGCTCCCACACAGGAGAGGTTGACTTGCGCTTAGTGGGAGTATTGTCGCGCACAAACTTAGGATCAATGGGCAGATGAGAAACACCATTAACATCTTCGTCGCATTCACCTTCCGCCGCTGTTTCAATTGCACTCGCGTTAGGCTCGACAACGCTCGCTCCAGGACCCTCAAGAAGGAGCATACCGTTCATAGTCACTGGCACAACTTCCCCAACCTCAACAACCTCGGCAACCTCAGCGACCTGTTCAATGGACATGTTTGCAGTTCGAACACGGAATGAATATGGACTCCCCGCTGTAGACTTCCACTTCCAATACTGTAGCTATCGGATGTAGCCTCCAACGCAGGGCGCAACTCCTTGGTTCGAATTGACTGTGAGGTTAATTAGGAGCAAAAACTGCATGGAGCGCCGTATTTTCGGGTCTGATCGCGAACAGTTCGCGAACATGATCGTATAAACCACTATTTTGGCCTGATCGCGATCAGACCATAATTTATACGATAACGATTAGGCCTGTTCGCGATCATGATCGCGATCAGTTCGCGAACACATAAACGAAAAAAACGATCGCCGAACCCTGAATATCGTATTTTGATCTCTAGGATGCCGGCTTTTTGATATGGACTGTCGGATTCGGGAAATTACCCCTGTTAAAAATGAACGGACCAGTTTAAGTTGTGCAACTCTATTGAACAGTAGGGCCGGGTGAAGTGCATCCTGCGTCCATGTCAACCCCCGATTTCCAAAGAATCGAGCATCTTTGGTCGCCCCCAAAGTGGTCAGGAATTCCTTAAGTATGGGGATCTTAAGTATGGGGAAATCCTTAAGTATGGGGAATTATGTGAAATCCTCCAATCCTCCAACGAATGTCGATATGTATGGGTATGTATGTCCAGATGGCGTGCTGTGGACAGCCGAACAACGCACTCCACACTCAGGCCTTGGTTGCCGCAAGCCATCAACTGCACCACCTGCTGGAAAACAACCCGAGGTCAACAAATTAGCTGTATATATTTGGAAGACACTTTTGGACCAGCGTTTTTTGTAATAATGTGAAATATCTATGTACAAAGCCATGCGATTGGCTCGACCTGGCTTTCAAGTTTCATGCTGGAATGGTCACACTGACGGAGATGCCAACTTTCCCCCCATAGGGGGGGAGCAGTGGTGCACCTTTCTGTCACCCCTCGCCTGGCTGTCACTTGCAGTGCTGTCCGTGTCACTGTGTCACAGGCTCCCGAACCCTAAAGTCTGTTCAACATTTGTTATTATCGACTTTAGACTTCACCAGCCTGACACGCCTGCCCTTTTCCGCTTCACAGTGACAGTCAATATATACACATATATCTCCTGTTCTATAAGGTTATAGCCCACGCACCTTCAGTGTTGGCTTGGTTTTTGTTCTCTGGTTCGCTTCGCGCCCTGCGACTCTACCCGACATCTATTCGACATCTTCCGACATCCCGACATCAGCGCCGGGCCGCCTTACAACAGCACCGGCCGACACCGCATTGAGCCACCTCCCGACATCTATTCGACATCTACCACCGTTTTTTTGCCGCACACCCAGTGTGCTTCAATTCACCGCTGGACAAACGTTATTTATTCCCGCAATGGCCTCTACCCGACGTGAAGGGCTTGGTTCAGCTCTGCGTGCTGCCCGCACGCGGGGAGCCGCCACCCCGTCACATTCGCCCTCGGGATCGCAGAGTACCCCTGTTTCATCCCGTGTGTAGGAGTCTACACCTTGACTTCTTCTCTTCTTTACGGTTTCGGACTTATACTATTCTACACTTATTAAACGACCGCACGAGGTATGCTTACGGTTGGTCAACTACAAGACTTCGGTTTCGTAAATCTTAATAGCTATGCTTTTGCTTTCAAGTGTATGCTTTCAATACACAATATACAGCGGATACGGCTCTTACTTTTTATGTTACAATTCTCAGTTCAGTTCATCTCTCCGAAACGGGTTACTCTTAGAGTTCTTATACATTCAGGAACTCTTTCCATAACTCAACTGTACTGAGTACTCCGTACAACAGTCTAGGCACCTCACATCAACATCATTCTGATCGGTCCTACTGTACTCCGTACTGAGTACTCCTGCGTTTTATACTTAGCCGTTTTTCTTGCTCTTGTGCTTGCCTCCTAGCACAACTCCCCCCCCCTTAGGGAAGGTCACGTCCACGCTGACCACGTCGGACCAGTAAAGTTTTTATACAGATCTTCTACTGTTGCTCTGAATGATTATACAGGTCTCAGCCGCCTGTTGTCTGGGATGACATTACACTTCCCAAGACACACCGCAATAAGGAGATCGACCTCTTAAGCACAAGGGTCGGCCTCTCACCGGTCTGCCATCTGCACTACCAGGCTCCCCCAAGGCTCAAGGTTTCACATCCATTACCACGCTCAAGGTTTTAAACCTCCCAACACGGTACACTTACAGGGGATGACAATAGGTTTGCCAATTACCTGACAGTTCTCGGGATGCCGGCCCGGAGGAAAGGTTTTAAACCTTCACCGCCTCCTCGGAGTGCTAGAGCTTTTACCCAGATCTCCAACTGCTGCCCGGTCGTGCCAGGTCCGGAGCCAATGCTCTCGTGAAATGGATTATACAGATTTCCACCTGTTGCCTGGTCGCGCCGAGGCTAGAGCCACTGCTCGCTTGGATAGATTACCCAGGTTCTCACCTGCCGCTTGGTCATACCAAGGCTTAGAGCCACTGCTCAAATGGATTATACAGATTTCCACCTGTTGCCTGGCTGTGCCGAGGCTAGAGCCACTGCTCTCTCGGATGGATTACCCAGGTTCTCACCTGCCGCCTGGTCTCGCCAAGGCTGGAGCCACCGCTCTTCCCGACGCTCCCCAACGCTCTCAATCGCTAAGACCACTCGCGTCAGATTCCCATCCGCCCTCAGGTATGATCGTCACCTCCGCTCGCACTCCCGCTAACGCTATCGGTTCCGGCTCAAACTCGGGCGGGTCACTCTCAACAACAGCTGACTGGACTAAAACGCTCATCTCGCTCAGATCCTCCCTGACAAGCAGTTCAGACAGGAACGCATGCACCTCTTCATGTAGGGTTAGGTTGTGGAAAAGCTGTTTTAACAGTGCTGACGGAATCCCATACAAATTCTCTCGCGCTCCCATGCCCTTCGCGAACACCCCTCCGGCTCTCATCGCGCGCCCTCCTTGCGCTACTTTCTCGTGCCTACCGTGCTGCCGGAAGAACTCGCAAGGCGTATCGGAATCGCACACTCGCAAGGGTGTGCGCAACGGAACGTTGGTCCAGATGTGCGTGGGCTTCCTGTATGCGGTCCCGTATTTGCAGTACGTGACGAGGTGCGGAGCTGGTAGATTGCTCATGCAGCGACGCGTGTGCAACCCGTGGGGCTCTCTTCCCCTCGGGTTCTCAATGAAGTATGCTTCGGGCCTCAAGTACCGGATGATCTCCAATGTCCTACGAACTCGCCTGTCCGCAGCACGCAAATCTCGGATGCCTACCGTCTTCGCTTGGCTGTACTCTGTGCAAGGTGGGCTAGCCCAGACTACGTCGAAGTGTCCTGGTCTGAACTGTCGATAGTCCCATCGCATGATATCCTCGCAATGTGTGGGGCCCCACTTGGGCTGAATGTCTACAGCAACTACTTCGCTGTTGGGAAATTGCTTAGTGAACTGCCTCTCGACTGACCCGGTCCCACAAAACAATACAAGAATCTTAGACTGGCCGACTGGCTCCTTCTCAAGTGCTGCGGCTCCGTTGACTGGCGGCAGGGTGCTCTGAGCAGATACTCTCGCGAAAGTTCCTACTTCCTCATGAAACCTCTCCTCTGGCACCCATGGCATTGCTCCGTCTACCTTGAGCTCCTCCGATAGCGTGGTCCATACCGCTCCTGCGGACTCGTTGCGTCTCTTACGGACCCTAAGCTTCTCTCGCTCCACTCTCTTAGCCTCGATCCTCTCAAACTCCAACAACGCTCGGTTGGGAACACCGGGCCTGCCGGCTCCGTCCCACTCCAGATCCTCTCGGGTCTTCCACTCGTTCTCACTGCGGGGCATTCCTGTCCACTTGACTCTGTCCACCTCCTGCCCTGGCGCTGGCGCGTGCGCGAACGCTCCACCCTCTCGACGTGGGTTTCCTTGCGCCCGCTGACGTCCAACGGAGGAGGGGGAATCTCCTTAGCTCTCTCAACGAAGCGGCTGCCCGACTCTACTGGCGAAAGCCGGTCCACGGTAAACACATCGTGCACTTTCCACTGCTTAGGCGTCTGCAACCTATAGGCCGACGGTGCGCCTCTATCGCTCGCGGGAAGGGCCATCTGCCTGTCGCTGTGAAAGACTTCCAGCACCCGAAGGGGCCCAAGGCGCTTCTTAAGCAATTTCTTGTGCAACCCGCGGTCGCCCGGCTGGGTGAGGTGCGTGGCATCCACCCAAACCTCATCGCCTACTGCGTAACTCCTGGACTTGTGACGCGCGTCGTACTGGGCGATCTGTTGCTGCTGAGCTAAGAGCAGCTTCTCCCTAGCGAGCTGCAACTGGCGAACAAACTGGCGGGCTGTCTCGTGGGCTGTACCCTTTTTTACTGCTGCGCCGCTCCCCCCCTTAGCTCGGCCTCTCCGTGATGCAAGTGCTGCCTCCACGAAGAAGTCCAGCTGAGAGGCCGGAGCGTGACCATACGTCAGTTCAAAAGGGGTGAATCCCGTGACGGCGGAACGAGAGTCATTAATGGCGTACTCGACCGGGGTACACCATAAATCCCAATCGTGCTGGTTGGCGTCGACGTACGCGCGCAACATGCGTTCGACCGTGTGGTTTGTGTGCTCTGCCTGCCCATCACCTTGTGGGTGGTACGGCGTGGTAGAGGCAACCTGGACTCCCATCAACCGATGTAGCTCGAGATGCATCTCATCCTTGAAGCGGGAGTCCCGATCACAGACGATCTTCATGGGAGCGCCGTGCAAACGCCACACTTGGTCGAAATACATGCGCGCGATCTGTGCAGCTGAGCTGTCAGCGTAAAGCATGGGAACTACGTGCACCATCTTGGACAACTTGTCCGTGAAGGTAGCAAACGCGTCGTACCCTCGCTCTGTGCGGGGCAGCCCAGTGACGAAGTCGATACTAACCACTTGCCACAGTCTTACTGGGACTTGCAGGGGGTTAAGCTGACCGTCTGGATACCCGTTGCGTGGCCGGGTCTGTTGGCACACAACGCAGGATTTGCACCAGTCGGTGACATCCTTGCTCATGCGTGGCCACCAAAAGCGACGGGATACCCTGTCCAGTGTCTTATCCCTTCCTGTGTGCCCTGCTGCTGGGGACTCGTGTGCTTCGCGCATCACCAGCTCTCTGAGGGGGGAATCCTGAGCTAGCACTAGCTGATACCGCCCTTCTGCCACTCGCCATATCATGTCGTCTACCATGCGAAATGTGTCTGTCCTCTGATGTGGGGCTGCGATCAGTTCCTCCTTCAACGAGCTGAGGTACTGGCTGCGTTCGTATTCCGCTTGCAAGGCGCGGACGAACTCATCAGCCTTCAGTGGGCCTGATGCTGCCCTGGCCCTTGCCGCAACCCCTGTAGTGACTAAAGGCTCGTCGGGTTCTGCCTCACTGTCCTTTCGCGCAGGCGGCGCTCGGGGCTTTGCCCTGCTGGCTGCTGGGGCCCACACCAGAAGGACCGGCCAGCGCAGCGGGGGTCGACCTCCATCAGGGGACTCGAAGAGGTGGTTGGGACGACCTTTTCGTCCTTCGTGTCAAAGACTTTGACCGGATGAAGCCCATACTTGGGGTGAATCAACCGCCTCCAGGGAGCGTCATAGTCTGGCAGAAGGAACATCGCCGAGGTGTTTTCCGGATCGGCGCGCCACTCAGCAAGGAAATGCCGAAGAATTCTTTCTATCAAGTCTGAATCCTTCGTGTAAGGGGGGTTGCACCAAACGTGTTTCCCGCGCCACTTTTCCTTCAAGCAATCGGTCCAATAGGTGTCAACCTGCCGGTTAACGCCCATGGAGTCGCAACACGCGTCAACGTCAAACACCCCGTACTGGGCCGCTATCTCCTCAAAGCGCTCCCTGATCAGCTTCCAGTCCTGGCGATCTACGACCTGGTCGTAGTGGGAGCTACTTTCTGGGGGCTTAACGGGCTCAGGTACCTTTCCGGCTGCCTTTGGATGACTCTGGGCCTCAGGGTGGGGAACTTCGGGTGACTCTGGACTTCTGCTGTGGCCTGTTCCCTAGCTCGGTCTGCTCTGGTCATGACTGCTAGCGATTCGGCATCCCTCAAGGATTTCTCGCCTACTGCTAGGGTGGCAGCTGCGTCCAGCCAAAGGGCCGGCGACTCTACCCACGTGAGCCCATTCAGATGGGTGAGCTCACCAATGACCGGTGCTGGACTGGTGGGAGGGAAGGACTCGTCCTCGGAATCACTATACTCGAAGGTGGCGCCTAAGACAGATGTGGGATCCTCGTCCCCTTCGCATCTCTTGCCTTTCGGCTCAGAGTACTCGGGTCCATCAGATCCATCGGTGGTGCGATCCACTGCCCCGAGGACAGAGGTAGGATCCTCGTCCTCTTCGGACCCCTTGCCTGCCGGTGCGGAGTCTCCGGGCCCATCCGTGGCGCGATCCACAATCCCTTTTTCCTTCAACCCTTCTCTGGCTGACATTTCCTGATAGTCTGGTCGCCGGGACTGCGCGTCTGGTACTACTAAACAGCGCCCTGGCACGTGCTCCATCTGATGGACTCCTACCTCTACCAAGTCCTCGTACCAGCGAGCCTGACGTCGGCTGAGCTCCCTAGCTGGGGCGAAGAGCCACTGAAGGGGTTTATGGTCTCCCATGAGCTTAAATGATGTGAAAATCAGATAATGTCTCCAGGTGACCGTGGTGCAATGATGGATGGCACAAAGCTCCCGTTCCCCAGCGTGATAGTTCTGCTCTGCGCTGGAGAACTGCCGGCTTTCAAAGGCCAGGGGCTGTAAGCCTCGTCCCTGATCCTGCATGAGTACACCCCCTAGTGCTACTCCACTGGCATCTGTCTGCACAAAGAAGGGTCTGGAACCGTCTGCTGCACCCTTTTGATCGGGTAGGGCCAAGGCTGGGGAGGAGATCAAGGCAGTTTTTAGCTGTTTAAATGCTGCCTTTTCATTCTCGCCCCAGGTCCAGTCCACGCCGGATTTGGTGAGGCGGGTCAACGGGTACGCGATATCTGCGAAGTTCTGGATGTACCTCCGGTAGAAGCCACACATGCCCAGAAACTGTCGCACGTGTGTGACAGTTTCTAGGTCTGGCCAATCGCGTACCGACGCAACCTTATCCTGCTGTGGACGACATCCATCCCGATCCACCACATGCCCTAGGAACCGGACTGATCGCTTGCACAATTTGACTTTCGACTTTTTGAGGTAGACTGAATTCTTTCGGCATGCCTCCAGGACCTGGCGGAGGTGGTCGAGGTGTACCTCATGGGCGCTCTTACCCGGAACCTCAGCCGAGAAAATCATGATGTCATCTACAAATACTCTGCAAAAGGGTAGGTGCCCGAGGTACTGTTGCATCATCCTTTGCCAGGTACTTGGGGAGTTTGACAATCCCATAGGCATGACCAACCACTCGTACGCTCCAAAGTGCGTAGTCATTGCGGTTTTCTCCACGTCCTCTGCTTTCATAGGGACCTGCCAAAATCCCCAAAGGGCATCCATCGTAGAGAAGACGGTAGCCCCTTGTAGATCATCTAAGAGACTCTGGACATCCGGGAGGGGGTACTTGTCCTTGACTGTGATCTCATTGATCTGTCTGTAGTCAATGACTAGACGCAACTCCTTGGGATTACTCGGCTTGGGGACCATCAGCACAGGGCAGCCCCACGGAGAGGCCGAGGGTCGTATGTACCCTTTGGCTAAGAGCTCATCTAGCTGTTGCCGGAGTTGCCGCAACTCCTCCTGCGACAGCTTGTACCCTCGCCGGTGCAAGGCGTTCCCATTCCAATCTGGCCTGAGCCGGACGCCGGACTTGAATTCCCTTGACTGGACTGATTCCGGCAGCTCTGTGCAAATGACATCTGCGAACTCCTTTTCCAGATCCCTAAGCTGCTGCCAGATTTCCGGCGACACCGTCTCGTCTATCTCGTCCTCCGGCGGTTCCGGGGAGGCCTGAGCAGTCTGTGGGGCTGGCGGCGAGGTAGTACCTGGCGGGGCGGCCGGTACCGGCGGGTCTGTGGTCTGCGGAGCTGGCGGCGGGACTGGTGCCGAGGCTCGCGACTTCTGACTCTGAGGACTCGGGACAGTGGGGACTTTTGGTCCCGGTGGCTGCTCGGTGGAGGGGCCACTTTCAGCACCAGGCTGACCGACTGCTGCGACCTGGTCACGCCAACGCACTCGCTTACGCCGTGCTCGGGGTCGTCGCTCCGCGACCAGACCCCGGCCCTGCTGGAGCGCCGCGGCTGCCTGCGCGTGCCAGGTGGGTGGCTTCCCGGCCGCGTGATCCTCTATCGCCTGTCTACGCACCGCTGGCGGAAGCAACGCAAATGCTCCGTTCGCCTCCTGTTTGCTAGCGAAAAAGCTGAGAGGGTCAGGGTGATCCCCGGCCTCGTCGACCGTACTCGCAAATCCTTGTGGCCTAATATCCTCGACCACCGCCCCTACTCTCTGCAAATGACACGCTCCTTCCACGTCACTGTAGCCGGACTCGGAACTGTCCGAGACCAACCCTCCCGGCCCCTCAGACTCCTCAGCTCCGTCCGGCACCGTTGCGCTGGGACGCACGCTGACTTCACTATCCTCGGACCCGGAGGAGGGTTCTGACGCTAGGCCTGCTACAACATCGTTGGGGGAATCTTCGTCGTCGTCGGAGTCTCCCCCCCCCTTGTTGCAGGCCAACGCGCCAAAAGTCCCATCGGGGCCGAGGTAGACGACGAAAGCCTGCTCCTCTCTGTTTCGGAGGGTCCGCAGGTCCCGGCGAGCCCGACGTTGGCTCAAAAGGACTCCCTGTACCAGTGCCATTGCCGTGTCCTTGGACCGACTGGGGTCCGGTGACCCCGGCGAACAGCCGGTGATGACGACCTCTTCCCTGCCCTTGGTGAACCGGACCGAACCCCAGTTCTTATAATCCAGCGTAACCGGGGAAAGGTTCGCCAGCCAAGGACCCCCCAGGATGACATCCACCTTGAGGTCGAGTGGCATTACCCGAAGCTCAACCTGCTGGCCGTAAGACCCCTTCGACGTCTCAGCAAGGAGCTTGGGCCTGATGCAGGAATTAGCATCATATGTGGTGCCGTCAGCCACTCGAACCCGCATGGCTTGCTCGTGGCGCACCGGCTTGACGCCGGAGAGCCTCTGCAGTGTACTCTTTGCGATGATATTGGTGGATGCTCCCGAATCCACTAACACCTTGACTCTGACGCCCGCAATCCAGGCCCAAAACAGCAACAACGTCGGTGTGCGACTGTGCCTGTCGAAACTCCTCGGGCGCGCTCCCATCGAGGACACCGCTGCCAGGGACTCACACCAGCTCGGACTGATATCGCCGTCCTGCATTATGCAGTCCAGGCGGGTGACTGACGTTTCTGCGTCGGAGTCACAGTCCGGGAGGCAGTAAGTACACGCGTCCGCTAGCAGGCCGATGGCGACTGCTTTCTGAACTGCACTGCGCTCCGGGAAGTCTGGGGGGGACACCGCGACTTGGACTGACGCTGCAGCCAGTTTAGCCGCTATGTGCTTTCTGACTTGCTCGTCCCGGTGCATCAGCTCATTGTCTTGCTGAAGTTCCCTATTCTCCCTTTCCAACTCCTCCTTTACGAAGGCGTGGAAGTCCGCATGGCGTTCTGTTGAGGTAGAAGCCGGGTCCCTACCCTCCAACTCGTACCTGCGCTGCAATCGAGAGGTTCGAAGCGCCTTGTCTTCAGGAGTCAGCCATGGTCTGCGTTTCGGGCCCAAAGCCTGGCGAGCCCTGCTTCGGGTCAACCACGGCCGACTGGGCTTTGAAGTTCTCTCTGGTGGTGAGAGTTCTTCTCCCTCGGCAGGCTTGGGTTTGGCAACGCGAACAAACCGTCCGAACTCCTGATCCAAGATGGCTTTGCGTCGGCGATTGAACTCGCGCACCCTGACGAGCCGCTTCAAGCGCTTATCTAACTCTTCTCGATTCAACTGGGGCTTACTAGTCGTGGGTCCAAGCTTCTGGCTCATCCGCCTTTGCCCTGCCCTCCAAAGCGCAAGGGACTTGACCGGCCGGACCTCCGACTCTTCCAGCTTTAGATACCTTTCTAGCGCCCTGATGGCGGAACGCAGGCGAGCACTTGGCTGCTGGGCCTGAAAGGCTTTCCTAACTCTGGGGGGTAAACGCTGAGCTCTGAACTTCCAGTGCCCGCGAACTCTCGCAACATCCGACCCCTGGTTCTCCAGGTGCTGTTGGTAGACTGCCCGTGGCTCAACTGTGTGGCTCGACCGGTTTTTACCCCGGGTGTCCGCACCGGTGATCCAACAGAGCAGCTCCCACGGCTCCTCGGGACGCGGAACTGAGGCGGTTGCTGGGGTTCTGGCGGACTTCCAGAAGTTTGCCTGCTCTCTTTGGACGCGCTGCTCGACCTGTTCCCGCTCAGGAGGCTCTGGGCTTTCCGTGCGGGTGGCGGCTAGCATGTCTAAACCTTCCTGCTCATACCTCTCGACTCGACTCTGGCTCTTGAGGTGGCGCCTGGCGCTGCCACTAAGGTGTCTCCCACACCTTCTCCACCTATCATGCAGCACCTGCATCGCTGTGGACGCCGGCGCGGGGCCCTTTTGTCCCCCTGACCCCGCAGTGACGGGGCCCGCGCCCTTTACTGCGGGGAGGACGCCCCGGGCTGGGGAGCGTCCTCCTGGACAAAATCCAAACCGATGGCAGCCAAAGCTTCCTCCACCGACTCGTCCCCTATCAACGCCAGGGTGTCCTCCAGGAGGCACTTGGCCCACTCCTTCGGGCGCTGGCTCGCCTGCGGACAGTCGCGGGCATAATGGTCCATGCTCTTGCACAGACGGCAGCCCTCGTACTCTGGGGAGCCGAGTCGTTGCCCTGTGGGTGTCGGAGCGCCAGCGGATGTCGCCATGGCTAGCAGCTCCTCCGTGACATCTACGTGGGCCAGCAGCTGGACCGAGCGGCTCGTCTTATCCTGGCTCTGCCGCAACTCCCGCTCAGCCTCTATGGCCCAAGTCAGGAGTTCGTGGCGGCCTTTACTGGCCGTCCGGCTCAGAGTCAGGACCGAAGCGCCTTTCCTCTCGGCTATAAGGAAGACCTTCCTCCTTATCTCCGGTATCAATCCCGTAAGGAATATCTCCAGCAGCTCCTCTTCCGGCACCGGAGAGGTGAGCTCGTGGGCAGCCAGCATGCTCACGATGTCGTGAGCAAGGTGCACCCCGTCCCAGAACTCGCGGACCGTGCGAGTCTGTCTGTCCTGACTTTGACGCACGCGACGCAGGAACGGACCGATCGACGCCATTTCCCCCTTGTCGGGCATCACCAGTGCGCCAAGGGAACCACTATGACGTCCAAGGTGAGGTTCTTACCTTCCCGAGCCTCCGTCAACACCGAAGAAAGCTCGCGGTACTCGGAGCTGAGTTTGCCGAAGCAGTGTCTGGCCACTTCTGACAGCAGGGAGTGGTCCGACAACACCTTCTCCTCACCCCCGCTCTCTAGTGGTCCCAGACGCGCCATCTCCATGGCGTAGCGCACCGGCTCCAGTTCCCGAACCTCCCTGACCTGCCGAACAAATCGGAGGAGCCGACCAAAGACGTGGGACGACCCCTCCACCTCTGTGTGGTATTTGTCCACTGCCTTCTCCATGGCTCTGGTGGCCTCCTTGAGAGCGTGCTGCTCGTCCTTACGACTGTAATGGCTCCGGGGCTCCCTGTAACGAGAGGAAGACGAGAAGGTGAACTGGCTGTCGCCATCCCCGTCTTCGCCATCGCCGCCAGGGTCCTCGTCCGGACTCCCCGGGCCTCCCGGCCCTCCAGGGTCACCGCTCCCCGAGCCACCAGGACCACCATGACTGCCGGCACCGGGCATCTCCGAAAGCTCGTTTGGCTCCGAGTGCTCCAGTTGAGGGACCATCCCCCCCCCGTCTCCCGGTGTGTCTGCCGCCTTAGGAAGCGGAGGTGGCATCACAGCCGGAAAGTGGTCGAAAGCACCGGGCCACACGTCCGCGGCGCAAAACCCACACACCGGCAGGTACACCTTTTTCATGAACGCCACCACACTTCTCTTAGCGCTTGCCTGACACGCCCACATACGCACCGGGCTCTCCTCGTGCCCGCACCCACAGCGAGCGCAGCTCTCTGCGACGGACGCCAAGGCCGTCGTGAGACTGTGAATCACCTGGGCCCCGAGGACCCTGTCCTCGTCCGAGAACTTTGCCTTCAGGCACTGCCTGATCTGGTTGGTAGGGTGTAAGCACCCGGCGACCTGACCAAGGGCGCGATACCTACGAGCAGCGTCGTAAAACAGGCGCTGGGCTTCGATCCCCGAGTTGGCATACCCGACCACGTGTTTCCGGAGGGCGTCGCAGACCTGTATAGGAAGGGAAATAAAGTCCCATGAGTGCGGTGGAGACGCTGTCACGTCCGCGCGCGACTCCTCCGGAGGGCTTTGAACGTCCCGGTTCTCGACGTCACAGGTGACGACGGAAGTCGGCTCTACCAGCTCATGTCCCTCTCGGGAGATGGGCGTCTCCTGAACCGGACTCGACGCTGCCGCTGAGGGCCCCCGAGCGTCTGACTCCACGGGCCCTGGGGGCGAGGCCTGAACCAGGGCGAGCCTTTGGACTTGTGACTCTATGACCGCCTGCAGCCTCTCCTCCAGCTGGGCCTCAGCTGCCGCTCGCCGCTCCTCGGCGGCTACCTGCTGAGCGACGCTCTCGTCGACAGCCAACTGCCGGGCAGTCTCCCGGGCTTCTGCGGCCAGCCGGTCTGCAGCCCAGCGCTCTTCGACAGCGCGTCGCTCGGAGACCCTGCGTTCCTCGGCAGCGCGCTGATCGGAGATCCTGCGCTCCTCGGCAGCTCTTTGACTCTCTTGGAGTTGCCGAGACAGCTGTTCCAGGCGAGCCTCGGCAGCTGCCTCCCGAGCTTGCGACTCCTTCTGCCAGGCTTCCTTCAGCTCTTGCAGGTCCTGACTGTTCCTGCTCGAAGTGGACTCCGGGGACGACGACGTGTTCCCTGAGGAAGTCGGACCGGGGTGCGGGGCCGATGGTGCTCGACTGGGCTTCCGGGTGCGAGGCACCGGGCGACTGGGGCCGCTCGGCTTAGGCGCCTGAGTCCTGGGCCTCGGACGTTCCGCGGGATGCTCTTCCTCCGATGAGGACGAGAGGGGAGCAAACCGGTTCGACCAGTTCCCACCGGGGGCTGCGGAACTCGGAGGTGCTGCACCTGACTTCCTAAGACCCCTGTGTGACTTCCGGGTGCGGCCGCTCATTCTGACGGCCGCGACGACCGCTCTCCTTACCTCCTGGAGGTCCGCCCCTTGGCGTACCAGCTCCCCTGGTCTGCCGGCGTTGATGGCAAAGACAGAGAATCTACACCTCCCAAGGGAGTTGTGAGGTCCTCGCGCTTTTGCTGCATCAACACCCTGGACTCGGAGACTGACTGCTGGTGGATCTCCAGGCGATAAGCGCCGTCCTCGGAGAGCCCATAGTCCTTGAGCTGGAACCACATTAGCCCTGACAGCGGGTGGTCTTTCCCCAGGCGCTTTAGGCCTCGACGGATGTCCTGCCACATAGACTCCTGGTCGGAATCCGAGCAAGAGCTGACACCGGATGAGGTTCCCGCCTTCCTTACCGGACGGCGGGCACTCGTTCCCTGGGACGAGTCCGAGCTGACTGGGGTCGTCCTGGGGAGCCGGCGCCACTCGCGAAGACACCTCCTGCCCATCTGGGTCATCCGGTGTCTCCGGGCTCCAACCCACCAGGTGCTCCTCTCCTTGGCGAGCATCGTCTGCTGGTGCCATGCCATGAAGACAGCTCCAGCTTGACGTCTGCCTCTGCGCCACAGACCCTGTGTCTGGACGACATGCTGGCGCCATGCTGCGAAAGCGGACTCGACCCGGCGCCGACTGCCTTTGTCAAACAGGCCTGAAGTTGGGCGACCTGTTGGGTGACGTCATTCCACGCTTGGAATGCCAGGCGCTGGAGCTCGCGCTGATGCGCTGACTGGTCCGTCCTGGCCCTCCATGCGACCCACGCAAGCCGCGCTGTTGCGCGCTGACGAGATGGCAGGGAGACTCTCGCACGTCGTTGCGCTGAATTCAGCGCCCAGGTGCTCCATTGACGGAGGGCCAATGCGAGCATGGATTGACGTCGCTCTCCTCGCCAAGCCGGATTGGGCTGGATGCGAGACTCGCGCCCCCGTGACTGGACGACGTCTAGCTGCTCTGGGCGCCGGACATCATCAGACTCCCCTTCTGCCGGGGGACTCCAGTCACTGGCTCGGTAAACCTCAAAGCGCCCTGGGGCACTGATGAGATTCCCTTGCTCGCTCCCCACGAGGGAAGAGAGGGAGGATGCTGCCGGTCCCGACGTCGGTTCCTGACGGACGACCCTACTACTCGCACTCCTGCTGGACGCAGGGAGTGGGGAGAAGGGAGCTGCCGAGGGGTTCAACCCCTTAGCAGAGCGGTCCGAGTCCGACCCGGAGCCGGCGCCTGCCGCCGGCGGTGCCGGAGCCTCGGGCGACGCACGCTTCCGGCGCGCCGGCTGCCGTAGCGCCGAGCTCAATGCGAGCTCGGACACTGGCTCAGCTCCACTGACCCTCGCTGGTGAAGGGGCTTTTGGTGGCGAGGCCCTACGGGGCCCACCAGACAACCCTGGAGGGGCTCTCAGGGGCGTGCGCGCCGGTGTAACCTCGAGGGCTTCACCGCCGTATTGGCGCGCAAGCGCGCGCCGCACTCCCCCCCCCTCTCACGGGAGCGCCAATCCCGGCTGTCTGACCCGCCAGCTGCGCCCCAGAACTCCCCAGAGCCTGGGCCGACCGACAGGCCCGCAGCGCGAGACCCCGACCGACCGGACCCCACGGCTGAGCCGGGGGCGGCGCCGGCCCGACCCCCCCCACGCCGGCCCGACCGACCGAGGCATTCCTCTTCATCTGAATACATGGGCATAGTATGCGTGCTATGCGTGAGACCTAATTTAGCTAAAGCCGAAAGTGTACACGACACACGTGGCAACTAGCACCCGCCGATCTAGAAATCTACCACTTGCGCCCGAGCACAAGTGGCTACACCGGCCGAGGCGCGGAGATTTCCGGAAAGGAAGATCCTAGAAAGCTAAAGCCCCATGGGGGACATCAAACGTTGCACGCTCGCAATTTAACCAATCGAAAAGCGGTTGGTGTGGCAACTAGTACCCGATCCTAGGAATACGCCACTTGCGCGCGAGCACAAGTAAGCACACCGGCCGAAGCGCGGAGATTCCCGAATAGGGGGGACTAGAAGGCTAAATTAAAGGTAGGGGAAATCCCGAACCAACCCCGAATTTCAGCAAAGGCTTACGCAAAATTGAAAAATTTGCGCAGCGCTTCCGCCGCGAAGGGTCGGAATTGCCGAAAAACGGAGGCGATTTGGTTTTCCCGCACCTGCGAGTCCAAAAGCACGGATATGCGTGCTATGCGTGTATGCGTGCTAGGACTAAGGCAACGCGCGCACCTTAAAAGATTGTCGTCGAGCTAGATTTCTCCACACCGACGCGGCTCCAAGCAACCTGGAACCCTCAATCCCACACACCACCGCGCAACAAGAACGAGAGCACAGGCATTCTCGATTTCGTAGTGCAAGTACTCGCTAACTAATCGCACAAGGCGGGGCGGGTTGATCAGAATTTGCGCAAGAAAGACAAGGAAGCAACGTGAAAACACGAACTAATTACCATTTTGTAGGAGTCTACACCTTGACTTCTTCTCTTCTTTACGGTTTCGGACTTATACTATTCTACACTTATTAAACGACCGCACGAGGTATGCTTACGGTTGGTCAACTACAAGACTTCGGTTTCGTAAATCTTAATAGCTATGCTTTTGCTTTCAAGTGTATGCTTTCAATACACAATATACAGCGGATACGGCTCTTACTTTTTATGTTACAATTCTCAGTTCAGTTCATCTCTCCGAAACGGGTTACTCTTAGAGTTCTTATACATTCAGGAACTCTTTCCATAACTCAACTGTACTGAGTACTCCGTACAACAGTCTAGGCACCTCACATCAACATCATTCTGATCGGTCCTACTGTACTCCGTACTGAGTACTCCTGCGTTTTATACTTAGCCGTTTTTCTTGCTCTTGTGCTTGCCTCCTAGCACACCGTGGACGCCGTAGGATTGTAGGGACATCTTCATTGCGGTCTAAGCCGACATCAACGGTCGACGCCCCGACGGCTTTCGACTATTTCAACGACCCCGACGTGTTGGGGACCACGCCCGTGGAGGAGGGCCGCGAGGATGAGTACGTCGACCAGCTGGCTTACGCATTTCAGTACGGCAGCGATCTCCTGTCCTTCCTCAAGTCCACTGGTCTCAAGATGCCCGCTGGTTTTACTCTGGACACTTGTCAGGGTCATGACCGATGACATATGTGTCATACATGTCATACGTGTCATACCTGTCAGACATGTCATACCATGTCATATCATGTCATGTCGGTCATGTCATATATTATTATGACAGTCGGTCGCGTCATATATTATTATGACAGTCGACAGTATGGTCGACCATGACTGTACATGTCGAGTCGCGTCATATATTATTATGACAGTCGTCAGTACGGTCGACGATGACTGTACATGTCGCCAGATGATAATGTCACATCATCAGGCATCCCTGTCATCGAGAGTTCGTACGTCGAACTCGAAGATGGCAAAGCAAAGATACATCTTGAATACAAACAAGAACCATCTTGGCTTTTAAGCATGTGCGGAACACGCATGCACAGTATGAACGAACTAGTCGTTATTACAATACTGGTCGTTCAACCTACGTCTCGGGTTCACAACCCAATGGCGGTACCATCTAAGATGATGGGAGACGTATGGTACAAAAGTGAGGAAGCGTTGTGCTTCAGCAGATCTTCTTACAGAGACTGCACTCACAACCCGCTATTACGTACACTCGCATTGCTGTCCAACTTTGCAGTGTTTATTTGTATATTGATAATATATTCACGGCGCCTGTTTATCCCGCCGTATCAGATGGTATTCTAAAAGAAACTCGTCAAGGCACGATACTCGAGAACTCAAGTGGGTGCAGCGACAGACGTAGTATATTTTCATATTGTTCGCAGGTTTGCAGGTGGGCGCATAAGCGACAGCGCTCGCAGTGATATTGAATATCTGCAACTTGAATAATATACGCTTGCATATCGACAGCGCAGAGATTGCGCGAGGAGATTTTTCATCGCAAACATAATCGCAGCAAATAGCGTCAGCAGAGAAGTCGTCTTGATTTTATACGCGACAAGGTGTGCGCACAGCGTACGAACGTATGCAGTGATGTCAAAAATTGCAGGAATGTCACAGTATACGAGATGCAGATGCGCGCACATAAAATGATCGTCAGCACGTATGATTTCATCAAGTGCGACTGGACGTACATAATTTCATATAACAGCGCGCTCGCATTCATATGCGACGTACATCAACAATCAGCAGTATGCGACGTACATCAGCGATTTTTGCAAATGATCCCTTCGCACTGTTTACAATAACCAGCGCGTACAATGATTTTAACCTGTCAGCACGATATGCATTTTCCATGATTTCATCAGATGCGATGAACGCTCGATTTTAGCGCGTACTATACCTGATGTGTCTACATGCAGTGAGACATACATATGTGTACGCGCGTCAAAACCATCTACATAATGATTGTATACTTGCAGGGATGCTATGGACACATGATCGTTATGCTGTTGTGGATACATGATCGTTATACTGCTGTGGATACATACTCAACGTGACAGATCATGAATAATCATCAGCGTTCATGCTTAACAGAAGCATAGTAATGTGTGCGCGGAGATTTCAATGGTTACAGCATGCACACACACATATGCACACATACTCACTTGCAGTTCACCAACATGCAGTACATAAAGAGTGCATTCAGCATTTACCACATGTACATTATATGCTGAGTGACTGCAATACTGTGAATTGTGCATGATTTATCAATGCAACTTGACCACGATAACAGCTGTAGCATATATATATCAGTTTGATCACGTTAGCAACTGGTATACTAGCATCATGCTGTAATACATGAACATTGCATAAGCATATTGCAGTGCATGCTAAATTATATTAGAACCCATGATAGTATAAGGTGCCTGAAAGTAGTCTAAACACCATAATTAGCTTGTCATGTCCTGGTGGAGCCGAGATGCTCTTCAGATCACATGTACATTCTATGGTGGATTACTGGATGGAATGCTCACCCGAGCTTCATGTGAAATCTATCCAGCAACTCATTTTGTAATGAGATTATTATGGAATTACAATAATCCCTAAACTTGATATATCATGTTAGATGTATTCAGTGCATGGTATGCTGACTATCTTACATGATGAATTGTCTAGGATATTGTAATATCCAGAACATATCCTACTGTAAAGTGTGTAAAGGTTAACACACACACACACACTGACAAAAGTGCTAATCAGTAAGCACTGCATGCATACACACACACTGCATTGTATGTATTAACATTCACTGATTCAAAGTGAATTGATTAATTTAAATATCTACTATGTGTATGATAATGTACATACCATTTTCCAAACACATGTGCGTGGAAAATGTCAGTGATTGCGATAGATAAGGGAGCAGGATAAGACAAGATGCTGTAGGGCTGGATGGAGTTATCTCCAGACCCGAAGGCAAGATACTGCACCCATTAAACGGCTGGTAACTGTTGGGTGCAGTCCACTCGTCATTCCACATATCATCGCTGGAGCAATATCAACAACTACGTTGCACATTGACAGTTGATTCAGATCTGATCAGTTCAAATGCATGCAACTCTCAGATCAGTATCTACATGACATCTGATATAGTTGTTAAGGACAAAACACACATACAAATGTGTTGTGTTAAATTGCTGTGATTGTATCAAGCAATGTCCAGATATGTTCTAAATAAGAAATATCATTTTGATAAATCTTAGAGCACAGACCTATGCTCAGAACAGATCATAGTTTGACAAATATCACTAAAGTGGATGTTCCTAACTGGATGTTCCCACTTAAGTTGATAACTTATATATCACTAGAATGTACATTTACTGCTATGGGTTTAAATCAGTAAAACCCAGAAATGCTATCAACCATAGATGTTGATATACAGCACAATTCACTTATTTGCCATAAAATTTATCATGTGCCAAAGTGAAGTTTATTGCAGTGATTCTGTACTTTACATTCCACATATACACTGAGATATGTCACCGAGGCAATATATCAGATAGCTGAAAAAGCTGTAAAATGGGTAAAAATGCTCCACGCATGATTTCAAAATGAAAAATGTGTGCCCATTTTATTTTAAATTATGATTCTATACCTATTCAGGTATCAGAAAAACATAATGACCATGGTCATATCTCGTGTAACACCCTAGATATTAGGTGTGTAATATATAAGGGTATACATGTTGGCTGTAACAAAATACGTAAAAATGCTCCACGCATGATTACAAAATGAAAAATGTGTGTGGATTTTTTTTGCTGATCTGATTATTCAGCTATATCTGAATATTCCCTGATTTATTCAGCACTTGTAACACCCTGTAACACCCCTAAAATTAAATGTGTGTCTCAGGGGTGTAACGTACCCTCTGAAAACCACCTTACATTTATTTAGGTATTAAATGCAGTTTTGCTTAAAAACCTTTGCAAAAAATTATACTGCTTATTTTTTACCTATATTAGGCTTACACATACCATGTAACACCCTAATCATACTATTGGATGTATGGGCCACAGTGACATTACATGCCCTAAAATGCTACTATAATTTCGATAAACTTCGTATTTAGCATTAACATATCATGCTGTTTTTGACACAAACATGATTATGTATCGGGCAACAACCCAAGAACTGTTGGGCAACAACCCTAAAACTGTATGAGCTGCTTCCTACAAGGACTGCAAGCTATTAGCTATAAGCTATGAGCTGTAAGCTATAAGCTATAAGCTATATAAGCAACTGACCTGCCTATATGTTCACACTTCCTCAAGGAGGGAAGAAGGTGGATAGGATTCACACATATCCATTTCATATTCCGATCTGGTGATTTCTGATGGATTGCTTTTGATAAAATCACTGCATCCACAAATAACGTTGAAATCTGTACAGCGTTAAATCCACCATCACTAATAAAGTGTAAACTCGGATGGGAAACTATATCCCAATGACTATAAGTTGACTCTTGCTCAGCATTTACATTCTCGAGTAAGTTTGGAATGCTGAACTATATACATAACATATAACCTGATACCATGCTTAATTGCATTTCCTGGATCAGAAGATGATAGTTATATAATGTATATATATATATATATCCCACCTGATACACTTTGGCACTAAAGCCGTACATAAGGGTGGGAAGGACAAGTGCATCGCTGAAGGACTGGTTGATATAGTCCCAGTACTGAAGGCAGAATGTGGCACCTGAATAACAGCTGATAACTGTTGGGAAACCACCATGCAAGACCTTCCAAGCGTAACTCCTTTGTCCTGAGATGCAAGTGAATTGTGCATAATATGTTGACATCACATAAAAGCATTCCGATAAAAACCCTATATATTCACATGAGTTGTCATCACTACAATGACACGGGTTTTTGAATCGTCGAAATGAGTATAACTCCGATGAATTCATTAGTACAGAATAAGCTGTTGGGATTATTCCTCCGGCTGGATTGCAATCATTCACAATCCCTGTACATTCCGGTGACAAAATATTGCACTGGACTGATCACCACATTGGTATAATCTGTGATATATAAGTCACCAGAGAAAGCATTGCAATCAGCACAATGTTGTCTAGACTCACAAAGATGAGTAACATATATTCTCAGATGTAATAAACAGAGGCACAATGTGACCTACGCTAAAATCGCGTATGCTCGGGCACTGTATTGTGACCTGCGCTAAGATCGTGTATGCATGGACACAACATGACTCGTGCCAATGACGTGGACATATTTTATGCCACGACATCACATCTGAAATCAATAAATCACTCAGAGAGAAGGTGTTGACATCAGTATAGCACCATTATACATTTAGTCATGAGGATTTTAAGGAAGACATAGTCTCTCCGATATTGACAAACATGGTACATATACATATATATATATGTCCATGCTCTCTGATCATATATTGATATCCCACAGCATACGATGATGGTAATAGCAAGCCACTTCGCCGCTGGAGGGTAGTGTTGTATATATATAGCACATTCTTGGGCACTATATGACCCACGCTGATGACGTGAATTCGGGCTGCATCCCAAAGACTGCAATGCACCTTTGGTGCAATGGGCTGCAACCCGAGAACTGCTATCCAGCTTCATAGTAAGCTATCACGTCATCACATAGAGGTCGGACCTCTGTTGTATTTAAACGGCGCTTGACAACCGCCTAGCAATACACTTCCTTGAGGGGGGAAGATGGTAAGCTAAAAATACAACTAAAAACCAAATAAATAATAAGTAATAAAGACAAATAATAAAACAAGTAAGTTGCATCATTGTTTTTGTTTTGGTAAGCCTGACTGTATACAGTCAAACCATGCAGAACTCCATGAAGTTGACACATACATATGAGCTTGATTTTGAAGACCTAGACATTGTATACATCTGGTCTAGCATGTATCCAGACTAGAATTGTATACTGACACGGTGCAAGCACTATAGCCTCTGCCACCGATGATCATTGAAAAGGGCAACCATTCTTGATACTTCATACATATCATCTGATTGGATCATTAAAGGTGTCAAGATTACTCAATGCAATATGCAGGCCACGGCCTGAGTACAACACCTAGAAAGGTCAAAGCCACTGAGCTGACCAATGCAGCATAAATGCTAGCTGCCTTGAAGGCTATACAATAAGCCTATTGCCCTTATGTCTTAATATGTATCCGTGTATTGACATCTCTTTGAGGTAATTATGCCTACTGAATGAGCCATACCAACCATCTTGTCTTCATTGATCATTACATATCTGATCATATCGCCATTGAGCAATGCCTATTCTGTGAGATTATATATCACGAGGCATTTCATTAGTGCACATTAAACAATTGAAGTGCAACAAAGATCATCAGCTCTACATCATACCAAAAGGTTGAGTTATTGTCAATTGATTTTTCAGACACCATTTCTCAGAGGTCTATTCATCATGAAAGACAAAGTCTGTGCAATCATGGCTATTCAGCCTCCGACATAGCTGACATAGCTATTTAACTTATGACCCAACCGTTGTTAAGCAGCCTCCACGCTATATAGCTGAAAAATGGCAAAAATCTCTTCGGTCATTCTTGGGCATAGAGCAATCAAGCACAGCCAATCCAGGATGTTTTTCCCGAAATTCTCCAAGAGTTATTCATGTTTTTCATGTGTCATATGAAAACAGCTAATATACCGCCCTATGATGGGAGTCATCTCCTTCAGCGAGGGGAAGTGGTTATGCTGTAAAGTTGACCAATCTGATCATCATAAAAGTGACAGATTTGAGAAAATCGATTGAAACTTGTATTGAAAATGACTATTCCTTACAATAAGGTATTGCACCTAAGGAAATAAAGGTTTCATCGTCTGAAATAGGAAAAGAGTTATACATTGACTCTAGTTCCTGAATTCAGACTTACATAGAAAATATGTTCTTTCCTGTGCATATAGAAAGTACATTAGATTCAGATTCTGAGCATACAAGTGGACTTGAATGCACTCGGGTCTGTACTGAGTTGCAATTGTCCAAAGTTTTTATTCTGACATCATTATATATTTTTGGAATAGCATACAATGGTATAAACCATCCACATATAGATTGACATCATACTTGTGGTTTCATATCATTTTGGCACATAAGACACAAATGCTTCATTGAGGAATAAAGACTCTTTGAAAGCTCATTCGAAAATGTTTAGAAATTTGTTGCCTCCGGTCCATTAGGCCACGAAGTCTTGGGAAAAGCCATGGCGGAACTCGAACCCGCAATCTGCAGCTGGTTTCCAAACGCAGTTCATCCTCATTCTGGAAAGTGACAGAAATTTTATAGTCATCAACTAGTCACAATTCTATCGGATTGAAATGACACATTCATCATTCATACTTCTTTACCATAACAACTCTGAATAGTGTTTGCCCAAAAATAAAATGGGTACCATTGAGATAAGTGAGCATCTACTGAAGAAGATACATATTTCACTAGGCAATGCCATGTTCTAATCATAATGAAATGACATGTCAGCCATCTATCAACTACGAAAATACAACTCGTAGTAAGTTGTTGTCATTACAGACACTTCTTAATTGACTCTCCATTAGCTTCGATACCAAAGTTAACTTCGGTACCATCACTGATTCCGTTTTTCATTATGACAATCATTATCCAGAAGCTTTGTCTAAGTTGGGCACACTATTGTCTAAGTTGGGCACAGCATTGTCTAAGTTGGGCACACCATTGTCTAAGTTGGGCACACCATTGTCTAAGTTGGGCACACTATAGTGACCCTAAACTGACAAAGTATGTGGGCTGCAACCCAAAAACTGCATATTGACATTGGACATTTGACATCATCTGGCATTTGCCACATTCAAAAACGTCAGGCATATTGCCGGTATGACGTAGAGACATCGGTGTTCATATTGACATTGTTACCTCGAAAGCATTCGATAAGTAATCTCAGTCTGATTACTGAGACCATTTTCACATGACATAATGATTGAATAGCATTCTCCATCACCATCTGATTGGTTTGATGCACCTCTTTTTAAAAAGGGGGAGGAAGGAGTATAGATTCATTCATTCTTCATACAGCTGCTTGTCACATATTGATTTACATCATTGTAATTTTGCTTGGAAGATTAAAAATCTTATCAAAAGTTCCAGCATTCGTATATAGCAGCCATAAAGTTGATGACACGGTACATCATGCCGACTGAAGACATCAAATGAAGTCTTATTTGACTTACTGACACATGAAGCTCATTATGAAGAAATCATAGATGCATATTTCTCCGGCTCTATCATATTATATGAAGGGCACTGATATAGGAGAACGATGGTTTTTCAAATGTGAATAAGCTATATTGAATAAGCTATATTGTAAGCTTACGACCATCACTTGACGTCAACAACCTGAGATGCTGATTGTCGAAATTCAAGAGTTAAAGGACTCGTTGAATCAGCCTTGATAACATGTGTTTTGATTGATGAATTGTTGATCCATAGTTTCTCCCCAAATCTAGAAAAGCTGGCACACAAGTTGTTGCCAATGTCTTAAGAAAAGCATCTGAGCAAAGGATTGCCAGTTGTGCCATCAGGCATCGAATAAACAGCAAAGCCGAGTGAGTAAATCCGCCACTCTAGCTATTTGCCCGTCATTCCTTCCAGGTTCATGACAAGAGACAATTCATCAAAGTCGTACACCAATGCATAAGTCGCATGCATGGTTGCACAGTTTGTATCCGAATGGTTAAGCATCTTGACAGTAACTCTGGCCAACCAAAAGCCTTCCTGTCTTCGGATATCTTGAGCATTCTCATTTCCAGTTCCATTATGGACTAGGAAGCATCATGACTGTGCTTCGCCAGGACGCTAATCCTCAAAGCCGCACACTTGAGGCGAGCCTTATGAGACAGTGACCTTTGGCTTGTGGGGCGTCAACCCCTTATCAAATCCTGAACACTTGTTGACACCTGGATATTTAACATGATGCAACTTAAGTGGGATTATAAGTTCCACATAATCATATTGTCTACGTATGCTGAAGGCATAACTGCTGTATATGGTTACAATAGGTCGCAGCTTCTATAACATTGTGGCTTCTAAGTCAAAAGCTGATAGCCGATGACTTTTGCCAATAATTGCCGACCAAATAATAATCAGGCCGTGGAAACATGTACCCAAGAGGTTTTCGTCCATCGGTCACATATATATATCAGGGCTGCATCCCAAGAACTGCAGGGCTGCATCCCAAAGACTGCGATGCACCTTCGGTGCAATGGGCTGCAACCCGAGAACTGCAGGGTTATATCCCTAACATTTTTTACCCTGCATCAAATTGATATGACAGGAGCAGGAATTGATCCTTCCTTGCTAAGGTGTAGTGAGCCTTGTATAAATCATACCCTTACACAGATACGCATATGCGGGTACCAATATCTGTGAAAAACTGCTATGCTACCTTTGCCAGCCGTGCTTTGTCATCGGACTCTTGGCCAATCATCCGCAGCTACCGGAGATTGAGGTAGACGGAGTTGTGATCCTGAGTTGTGCTTGACAAACATAACTAAACAAATTTCACATTAGTACGTGGCGAATCCATTCTCACTCATCGCGATAGATGTTCGTCAAAGCGCGCGTTCCGGACCGAAAAAAAAAAAGGAGTTTGGCAGGCGGGTGAGGATTTAAAGTGGACTTATAAAGACCCTCCGATATCTCGTAAGCAAGGCCTCCTCCGCTGCATTAAAAAGAAGCAATTTCGAAATATTCGGAAGGGGCTCTCCATAGTATTCCTGTGAACTTCGGGGGAGTAAGCTCTCTGAAGGGAGGAAGAGGTGGATGCATTATAGCCGAGAATCGTTCGTTAAATCGTCGATCATCGAGTGTCGACGGCAAGCGCAAATATCTATCCGTAACGTAAAACTCGGAAGATACCTTGAAACGTCACTCTGAAATACGATACGCAATTCATGGGGGCTACATCCTAAGAACTGTAGGGCTAAAATGCCTAAGGTGAGGGACTAAAGTGGACTCAGTTCCCCCCAATAACCTAAAAACACCACGAGGGACGCCTCAAATCGGTGTAAGAAGACTGGTACCAGCAAGAAGCGACAACAACAAAGACATCATAGACATATACAAAGGTATGCCCGTTGTGAGGCCACAACTCTTTTAAGAGGGGAGATCTGTCAGGGTCATGACCGATGACATATGTGTCATACATGTCATACGTGTCATACCTGTCAGACATGTCATACCATGTCATGTCATGTCATGTCGGTCATGTCATATATTATTATGACAGTCGGTCGCGTCATATATTATTATGACGGTCGGTCGCGTCATATATTATTATGACAGTCGACAGTATGGTCGACCATGACTGTACATGTCGAGTCGCGTCATATATTATTATGACAGTCGTCAGTACGGTCGACGATGACTGTACATGTCGCCAGATGATAATGTCACATCATCAGGCATCCCTGTCATCGAGAGTTCGTACGTCGAACTCGAAGATGGCAAAGCAAAGATACATCTTGAATACAAACAAGAACCATCTTGGCTTTTAAGCATGTGCGGAACACGCATGCACCGTATGAACGAACTAGTCGTTATTACAATACTGGTCGTTCAACCTACGTCTCGGGTTCACAACCCAATGGCGGTGCCATCTAAGATGATGGGAGACGTATGGTACAAAAGTGAGGAAGCGTTGTGCTTCAGCAGATCTTCTTACAGAGACTGCACTCACAACCCGCTATTACGTACACTCGCATTGCTGTCCAACTTTGCAGTGTTTATTTGTATATTGATAATATATTCACGGCGCCTGTTTATCCCGCCGTATCAACACTGCTACTGCCGACGTTGACTTCAACGCCCTGCTTTCTGGATTGGCCCACGTGCTGTATCCCGTGTCTTATCACGAGGCAGCGAAGCTTCTCGACCTCGAGCACGACCACGAGTTTTACCACGTCACCGTCAACGAGATCCTCTTCAGCATTCGTACCGCATCCACTTCGTGGTAACGCTCTCAGCGTTTATCACGAATGTGCCCGCCACCACCCCGCCGACGGCCGCTACGCACTGCAGCGGCTGCGTTACGAGGTCGAGGGCGTGCCCGACTCCGACGGCATGCGTTTCTGGACCCAGCTGCGGGCGGTTGTGCTCACCGAGATTGAGGACCCCGCCCCACAGCTTGCCCTGATTCGACGCCTTGGTGACCGCCACCAAAAGCTAAAGCCCAACTACAACGACTCTGACCGCGTTGCGGACCTCTGGCACGTTCTGTCCGAGTCCGCCAAGAAGTCACCGTACGTAGCCCCCCTTTACTTGGTTGTGCTACGCGAGTTGCGGGCGGGTGCCACATTCACCTTTGCCCGCCTTGCACTCCGCATCCGCCTTGCATTTCGGGACGAGAGCCCCCTCGCCACACACTCTCCCTCTTCCGCCCCTCCCGCCGCTTCCGACATCCCGCCCGAGGGTTCCGGCTACCGCCCCAAAGGTGGCGGCCAGAAGCCCCCTCAGCACCCTCCTCGCCCCGTTGCCATGGCCCTCCGGGCGCAGAAGCAATTCATGGCGCCCTTGGAGGGCAAGTGGGTGACCGACACGCCCAACTCGCTTTACCGCAAGTGGTCGGGTACCGGGTTCCCTACGTTTCTAGACGGGTTCAATACACGTGTTGAACACGTATTGGAGACATATTGGAGGCATATTGGAGACGGTATGCTAATATCTGGACATTCCAATACACGTGTAACATATTGGCCAAACTATTGAACCGCGATCAGCCTGGACACAGCGAAAATGAGTATGCTAGCATGGGCACCCAAATGGTGTCAGACTCCCCCACTAGCACTTGGTATCATCTAAGGAAGGGTCTAGCGTTATGGGGACAAGTTTTCACGGCATTTGGACGCGTATCGCAGAAGTCGGTTCTGGGGGCTTTTTGAATTGGGGCCCCGATGTATTGAAATAAGGCAAAACGATTGGAGGGGTGTTCAATATGTCTGCAACCGCCTGCAACACACGTACTGAACATGTGTTGAACACATGTTGAAACATTCACGCATAAGGAATCGTTTAATACATGTGCAATATGTCTACAATCAGATGAATCATTCAACACGTTTGCAATATATATGTTGAACACATATTGAAACATTCCCTCATGCAGAATATCTTTAGTACATGTGCAATATGTCTACAATCAGATGAATCATTCAACACGTTTGCAATATATGTGTTGAACACATATTGAAACATTCCATCATGCAGAATATCTTTAGTACATGTGCAATATGTCTACAATCAGAGTGAATTATGCAACACATGACTGCATGGGGTAAAGGGGTAAGACCCCCCTGCTGCTCACATATTGCATAATGCTTACAATATGTCCGCAATACGTATCTGGTATATTACAGGTATATCAAATGTGTACAGAGGCACTACTATGCGTCATCACACTTTCTGCAGTACCACATTCCAGTGGGGATGTCGGTGAGCCCTGCGCATCGCACGTGCATAGCCTCTTTGCAGCCTGCCCTCTCACACAGAAGGAGCTCGCCACCGACTCTACACTTCCCGCATGTGTCAAAGTGACCATCACTACCTACGGGCCTATCAACGAGTGCAAGTTTCTCCATATTGCGGTCGCTCGTATCAAGTATCACCGCTGAATCAATGCAGGGGTGTTTGACTATCACTACTTGCGCTTGGACTTGATTGGCCAGTAGGTAGGGCTCTCGGTTGTCCATAGTGTACTTGGAGGTGTCCCATGGGTTGAAGGTGTAGTAAGCCTTGGACACCTTGTCCACGCCGAGGATGGAGTTCTTCAGCTTGAAGCTTGCGATCTGAGCTTCCGTGGGCACAGGTAGCCAATCACACTTTAAAAAAGTGTAGAGCACACCGCCAATGCTAACCCGCAGAATGGCGTTGATGATACCATACCTGCGCACGAAATGTTCAATTTTTTTGTAATATACGTACAACATACCCTCAATATGTTGGGGACGTATTGCATATATGTTGCAGAGATATACGAAAAGGCAAAGAAGCATGCAAACTGGTGGTTGAGGTCGTACCTGTCCTCCCACTCGTCATCGGCATCGGCATCATTCTTGGGGAAGGATGCGCGGACGAAACACTGGGTTGTCACTTTCCCTTTGTCCCCGTCTCTAGTGCGATAGAAGACACCGCCGATGTTCACCTTGTTGTACTTGGAACACATGGGTTCGGGACCCATCATGAGCGACTTCTCGTAAGCCGTGTATTGACGACCAAGCCATCCTTCAGGGTCCTCCAATGGACCGAACGCGATCGCGGGCACGCCACCCACCTCTTGTCGGTACCTAGAACGTGGATTTGCATGTTTAGAGCGCGCGGCATTCTCCCTGTGATGACAACATATTCTTAGTATACTTACAATATATGATAAACATACAGAAACAAGTTGACAATATGTTGCAGGTATACTACAGATAGTACATGCGTGCGAGCTTGCAGGTTGCACCTCCGCCGGAACAGGTCGTACTCGGCATGTTGTTGAAAAAGCTTTCGGTAAGCGGGAATACTCGCTCGCATCCAGCGGGTCAGTTGGTCAATCTCCAAGGACGTTAGCTCCAATGGCTTGCCCTTGTCCCCGAAGGTAGTGACCACGATGCCGGGAGCGGGGCCCGCCATCAAAGCCCGCGGGACACGGCCGGCAGTAGCTCTTTCTCGGTTCAAGAGCATGGTCAGGATGCCTCGTAGGGAGCGCAAGGTTTTCAACCTTAGATAGCCGTTCATGATGCTTGCCACGGGGAACGCATTGTTCTTCACCCACCTAGCTAGCTTGCCATTCATGGACTCGAAGGCATACATCCACCATTCACGCACAGGTCCGAATCGCAGGAGCAGATCGGCCCAGTGCCAGATTTTATGGGTGTTGATTGCAAGCCACTGTGGAGGACCATTCGCTTCCAAGTCCTCAAAGAAAAGTCTGGTCTGCTCTCTCAAATACTCCATATCCTGTACGTACGAATCAATACGTTTGTAACATATATTCAACATACCTGTGACATGTGGAACTCATATCACACCAACATTGAATACGTACCCGAGGTTCTATGGAATGCGCAGTGCATTCCCGTATGATGATAGTCAGTTTGGACACAATGTCCTGCAGCGCATTGTCGACTTCACCATCATCGCGAGGCCAAGAGGACAATACCGCCAACAACTTGGACTCGAAAGCCTTCAAAGCCGCATGCGCCTTGAGGTGCTTTGCGTATTTTGCGCCGTTGGAGGCGGTTGAGGTGCGCAACAAATGCTTATGCCCATCGCCCCACCGGGTGACTCCCCGCAACTCCTTCAAGAAGGCGAGTGCTGTTTCCCGAGAACGTAAGGTGGTCGAAGCCTTCGGACGCGGTGGGATCCCCCATGGACCGTTTGTCATTTTGTACACCTCATGCAGTTCCCCTGTCCGTGTTGCCGTATACCGTCAACACGTGTATGCCATATTGAACACAATTACAGAAATGTTGCACTAATACAAAACTCACCTTTCGAATTCTGCACCCACTCCGTTCGCCCCCATTCTGGGTGCAGGCCCTCCTCCTCGGCAAAGTTGCGCGCGGCCTCGTTGAAATCCAGCCCAAGCAGCGTTGTTGCAAGCCTGTTTCCCAAGTTCATGATTTCGTGCATAGGATCATAGAGCCAATCCAACGCCAAGTTAAAGTACGACAACCATGCGAATGCGGCGGGCAACTTGAATCCGGTGGCCGAGAAACGTTCCGCCATGTCCGCTTTCGACCAACCTGATTTGGAAAGTGCCTCGTGTATTTCGCCCATTCGCTTGACAAACTCATGCGTGTAGTTCTCCGGCGGCCCTGCATGGCACGTGCACAAGTAATACAACATATCTGTGGTATGTTGCAGGCATGTTGATGCATGTTGCAAACATGCTGCAAACAATCAAACTGGGTGGCATAGCGATGAGAGCGTACCAGGAGGATGTTGCTTGAAGAATGCGTAGAAGATTCTTCCCAGCGCTGGATTGTGACATCCTTTCGTACGGCACAACATGCAACACTTGTAGGCGTTTACATCCATTCGCTTCCCGGCATCGACCAAGCCTTTGTAATCCATGATCACCCCGAGTAGCATGCACCGTACACGAACATACTCCTCGGAAAAGGCGTCCCAAACTCCGCAGCCCGTCTCCCACAACTCCTCCAACTCGTCGACCAGCTTGTCGTACAAAAGAGTCGTATCGGCGGGATGGATGCCATTAAGAATACCGTAGACCTCAAGGTACTCGTACTTGGGGCGTATCTCCGGCGGCAAGTTCAAGATTTGGAAATACATGGGAAACACGCCCGCCTTGTTTTTCCATACGGAAGCCCCATCCGCGCAGAACAGGATGATTATATTCCGCAACTCCTGGAAGAACTCTGGGTACCGCGCCTTCTTCTCTTTCCACGCATCTCCGTCTGCACACTCCGGACAAAATACAACTCACCGCGGTATACATACAACTGTATGTGTACATCTGCAATATGTCAAAGACATACGTTAAGTGTATTGCGGATATGCCCTTTGCAGATCCTATCACAAGCATTGGGATCATAGACGCGTGCTGGGCTCTTACCCCAAATTGTGTCTTTGCGTCCACTTTCAGGAGACGTATGACGGCCATGCGCCCGCATGAGCTCAGCAACTTCAGGTGAATGGAATAGCCTCCGGAAAATTTCCTTCAAGGGCCACCAAAGGAATTGCAATCGCGGCTTCTTCGGAGTGCCATCCTCCGGAGTGCCATCCTCCTCCGCCGCTCCAAAGCTTTGCCACCGGCATTCTTTACAGTGTGGACAATGATCCGCGTTCTCCAACTCCTTCTCGTACAAACAACATCCATTGACGCACATGTCCACTCGTTGGTACGGCGTACTAAAAGCGTCGAAAGTACCCATAGCTTTAGCGAACGTCAAGGGGAAATGGGTTTCGCGAAGCTCATCAAAGTTGTGAAGTAGGATCTCACACAACGAGGAAAACGATTTTTGGGTCAAGTTTTCCTCCAAGTTCCATTCCAGAAGATCCGCGAGGAGCTTAGTTGATCGCCGCACGTTGTGGTCCTGCGTACACATCGCAATTTCAGTGGTTGTCAATACATATGCAATATACTGCAATACATTGTCAATATGTAGGAGATATGCATACTACATATTGCACGTGCAGTTCACTGCACGATATTTGGCATAATAACGCGTTCTTACCGTCTCCCCTCCGAAAAGCTCCTTTGCAGCATTCACAATACTTTCCGATTGTGTAGCAATCGCTGCTTTAACGGAGTGGACGGCATCTCCGTCGTCTTCTTCATCGAACCCCAAATCCTCCCCACCGCCATCCTTGGTCTCACCCTCGGCATCCTCGGTCTTAGGCGCATCGCCATCCTCGTCGTCGGGAACTCCGGCCTCGCCGCCTTGACTCGACACATCCTTGGCTTCCACGTCCTGTTGTGCGTGTACCACCTCGTCTTCTGCGCTTGTCCTCCCGGCTTCCTCGGCATGTTCGCCCTCCTTGTCATCCATCGTGACGTCCACATCCGTATGTCTGTAGGAGAGTTGCAATGCACCTTCAATACGTTGTCAACATATTGCGAATGTGTTGTCACGCAAGCTTGCCCAATCATTCATGGGAGAGAAAGGGCGGAGAGTACCTTAAGGTTTCGCCGCGGTTGCCACAAACTACAGCATCGATTTCTTCAGGGTCCGGTGCGGGTGGCTGGATCTGCCCGTGGAGTTTCCGATGTCGTGTGCGGGTGGCCTTGCTCAACACCTTTATTACAACTCCGCCGTAGCACATGGCACAATCACATATAAACCGCCCTCGCTCCAATGTTACCGAGCCCACATTTCGACGATGCATTGCATGGAGCGAGAGCCAAGGATCGGCTTCGCCCGCCGTGTTCTTCACCTCACCCATCTCCGTGTCCTTCGCCTCAGCTGGCTCTTCCACCGGAGATTTGCTTCGCCCACCGCAGTATATCTCCCATACATATTCAATATACCGGCAACGGTTTCTGATATATTGCAACATATTATATCATGAAAAATCAGTATGCAAGTTGAGGTGCCTAAATATTCGTACATACCTCATGGGCTCTACTTCCATCTCGGCAGCCATGGCATCCGTGGTAACTGCAATTAAAGACCAAACTCCAACCGCACGGATCAAATCTGGCCAATCATTTATTGTCGAAACGCTCCTCCAATGTCGCCCAAGGCACCGAACCTCCCGCACATTGTCTCGTGAGGATTATCGAGTTGAGAGTCGTCGGCCAGCAGCGAGCCGTATGTAGTCGCCTCGAAGTTGCCATCGTGTACTAGGTAGACAACAGTTTCCATACGGATCGGTGTCAAAATTGCTTGATGAGCTTCGAAGAAGTCGTAGGCTTCATCCGCATTCGATGGTAGGTTGTCTCCCTCGGGGGTAACGTCAAGTGGAAATTGGTGAGGACTACGTTCCGCGTCAACAGTGACTACATCAATGAATCCAGAAATCCCGAAATAGTACCTGCCGTCGTCTAAACCAGCTGAATTTGCCGCCTCGTGCGCCTCGGGGGGCGCCTCGCCCGCGTCTCTGCACAATATCGTCCCAACATGTTTCCAACATCCCATCAACATGCTGCAACCATCACGATAGCGTGCTGCAGCATAGTTACGGCGAAAGCAAGTAGGCAAGGAAACATGATGAGATGTATCACCTGGAAAAGCTCTTCGATATGGACGATGAACTAGTCGACATTGAGGATGCCCGCAAGTCAGGCATGCTACTTCCAATGGTCCCATCTAAAGCATGCCCCTCGTGCGCCTCGTACGCCTCGGGGGGCGCCTCGCCCGCATCTCTGCACAATATCGTCCCAACATGTTTTCAACATTCCATCAACATGCTGCAACCATCACGATAGCGTGCTGCAGCACTATTGCAGCGAGCCACGTGATGAATGGTGGGAGGGAAACCATGCCCCACGAGAGTCCCTTACCTTGCACTCCCGCCGGCTGGTGGAGGGCTCGTGGGTGCCTCAGCATTGGGCGGCGGGGGGGACTCCTTGCTTTGGGCCTCGTGCGCCTCGGGGGGCGCCTCGCCCGCATCTCTGCACAATATCGTCCCAACATGTGTTCAACAACCCATCAACATGCTGCGACCATCACGATAGCGTACTGCAGCACTATTGCAGCGAGCCACGTGAGGAATGGTGGGAGGGAAAGCATGCCCCACGAGAGTCCCTTACCTTGCACTCCCGCCGGCTAGTGGAGGGCTCGTGGGTGCCTCAGCATTGGCCGGGGGGGGGGACTCCTTGCTTTGGGCCTCGTGCGCCTCGGGGGGCGCCTCGCCCGCATCTCTGCACAATATCGTCCCAACATGTTTCCAACATCCCATCAACATGCTGCAACCATCACGATAGCGTGCTGCAGCACTATTGCAGCGAGCCACGTGAGGAATGGTGGGAGGGAAACCATGCCCCACGAGAGTCCCTTACCTTGCACTCCCGCCGGCTAGTGGAGGGCTCGTGGGTGCCTCAGCATTGGGCGGCGGGGGGGACTCCTTGCTTTGGGCCTCGTACGCCTCGGGGGGCGCCTCGCCCGCATCTCTGCACAATATCGTCCCAACATGTGTTCAACATCCCATCAACATCCTGCAACCATCACGATAGCGTACTGCAGCACTATTGCAGCGAGCCACGTGATGAATGGTGGGAGGGAAATCATGCCCCACGAGAGTCCCTTACCTTGCCTCTTGCATGCCACGAATCCTTTCGACAATCCGTTGCAAGCAATTAGGCACCGGTGTAACAAGTCGAAACGATTTCCCCTTAAAGGTTACCGTTGCCGGTTCTAGCTCCAAGATGTCGGAAGGTGGTAACCAAGTCGGCCACGCGGTATTGTCTGGAGATAAATCGTGCGCCAATCTGGAGAAATCGTGCGGGAGCAGTCGCGTTGGCAGCCACTTATGATGCCATACCGTGTCCACTTCCACATAGTGCGCATCGACTTTCATGCAATGTGTTCCAGGATCCCTACAATATAATCTCAATATGTATGCAACATATGGTAACCATGTTGCATACATGTAGCAAAGAGTCCTGTGAAGCAAGAAAGACACAACCTCAACGTCGAGAAGAAAGAGAAAGGGTGCTACCTCGCGGACAACTCCAGTTCCCTCGTAGATATTGGAAGATGTGGAGGCGCAATCCATGCCAAAAGGCGTTCCTTCTTCGTAATCGTTTCATACTCCGGGTCGCGGAAGCCTTCCGCGGTACTCCAACCTTCCGGGAATATGAGCTTGATATTGGGAGGGGGTTTGCGTGATGTACCCTCCTGAGCATTGGAAGGTTTGATCGGCTCTCGATCGGCTAAGCACCCACCTTGCGCGGGATTTCTCATCGCGCGCTTGGCTAACGAAGATTGTTGTACGGGAGGGGGGGGGCGCCTTCCCTTGGACGAGGGCGGCGGCTCTAGCCGAAGGCAAGCCGGTTCGATGTCGCTCCGCATCACTTGGTGATGATGATTGATGGGATCGTTCATGGCGAGGTCGCTTTTCACCATGAACAATTTGATCTCCTCGGACCATACTGCATTGAAGTCCCCTTTACCACGCCCATCACCCTTCGAAAATGTACTGCAACTATGTTGTAATATGTTGGACATATACTGCGGACATATTGACGATATGCTGAAGGAACTTTCAAGTAAAGCAATAACCCAAAAGTAGGTTTTCGGACCCCCCCCACAAAAAACGCACACAAGCTATGTCGCAAAATATAGCTCCTGAGTCCATATAACAAGTCTCACCAGAATTGAAGAACATATTTTTTCAACTTTTTTAGGGCTCACTTCAACACTTCCGCAGCATACTGAAAGGGGGGGCTAAAGGCAGGGCTCAAGGTCTTGAGCCCTCACGTATTGAAGTGAGCCCTCACGTATTGAAGTGAGCCCTCACGTATTGAAGTGAGCCCTCACGTATTGAAGTGATCCCTGCCTTGAGCTCTGCAGGCGGTTGCACGCGGTTGCACGCATATTGACCTTTACAAAAATTTAAAAAACTTTTTAGAGGAGAATCTGTTCAATACTACTTCAATACGTGAGGGCTCATTCTAATGCGTTAGCGATTGCAGGCGTATTGAAATGGCGTATTGGAGATGTATTGAAAACTGCTGATGTCAGCTTTGCCAGTGCCACGTCAGACGGATCTTCGCAAAACTGACTTGGCACTTTTTCGACCCATCTCCAATACGCCATTTCAATACGCCTGCAATCGCTAACGTATTAGAATGAGCCCTCACGTATTGCAGTAGTATTGAACAGATTGGACGATTTTCGGGGAAACAATTTTGGAATTTTAATTTTTAGGAGAATCTGCACCCCTCGTTCGTGAATCGAACGGCCGAATTCGTAACTCAAGAAGTACCCCCAAAATGACCCCTGAGATGGCCTGGATAAAAAAGGTTGTCATTGACCTTTAGATGGAGGTGGTACACTTCGCCAGCGAGGAGGAGCTCAACTCCTCGCAGACAAGGTGTATACCTCCAGTGGGACTCGATCCCACTACCGCAGGCTTTGAAGACCGACGGCCAACCACTAGACCATTGTGACAACGTGATTGAAAAGATGTTGCGTACTGGGTTACAGTACAGTAATGAACACAAATAAAAAATCGGGTTAGACGTTCCCCCCCCCAAAAAAAAAGAAAAAGAGCGCGATGACAATCGAGATGCACGATGGACGAAATTTCAAAATGCATTTCCTAACGGTCGGTCGTCGCAGGTGCAATGCGCCCGATACATGCGGCCAACATGCGTGCACGATGCATGGTAACACCCATCGCATCACGGCAACGTACGGAAGGCCTCCTGGAAGCACGTTGACGTTCCAGCAGCCGCCCTTCCAGCACGTTCCAGCACCAGCCAGCAGAGGTGTAAACAAAGCCAGCAGAGGTGTAAGAAAAGCCAGCAGAGGTGTAAGAAAAATGTCAGTCAAAGAGTTGCACGCTGAGTATGTAGAAAGCTGCGAGCTGTTTGGCGTTGAGCATACGCACGAGGGCTTCGTTGACTACGTTGCGAAGGTGAGGGCAAAGGGGACACCTAGCGAGCCCAAAGGGATCGAGGAAACCCCATTGGCTTTCCTCGACAAAGGCAAGAAAAGGGCGAAGGAAGACGACGAGGACGATGAGGAGGGAGGGGGGGAAGGGAGCAAAAAAAGGCGCAAGGGGGCTCGAAGCGCGTTCGCAGCTCAACTAATTAAAGCATGTCACGAGGAGTTTGGTACGTACTAAGCATGCGGCTTCGTTTACTTAACTTGGTTCCTTCGTTGCATGAAAAAATATTGATTTGGGAAGGGTTTGGGGAGAATTACTTGCAGAATTGCGCGTGAAGGACGGGCGTCTTGAGCCCCTACTTCACGTGCCGAAGCAAGAGTCCGCGGTGTCGAAGTACGTCACCGCGGTACAAAACCGCTGCAAGTGGGCGACCGCGCCCACTAACTCCTTCGTGCGGGCGAAAGCCCGTTCGATTGTGAACAACAACCGATATCTTTGGAAGTGCGGCCGGTGGGCGACCGACACGAAAACCGGAATGTGTACGTGGGTGGACCCCCAAAAGCTACATCCGTACACCACGTGTATGGAGGAGGGGGTCCCTACCACATGCCCGGTGCGGCAAATCGCCAAGAAGATGGAGGTGCTCAAAGCCCTCCCCGAATTCGAATTGGAGGAGGGGCCTAACAGCAAGGTGGAGTGCTTGCAAGGGGAGGCAAGACAGCGGCTGGGTACGTTCCCACCCTCTACTAATACACTTGACACACGCTCGCAGTATATGTGAAGCATGCCACAGCACACCTTGAGCATACTCAGCATACTTGTGCACCTTTTTGAAAGGTAGGGCAACAATATGCCTGCAATATGTATGTAATATACCTGCAACATACCTGTAACATACCTGTAACATACTGTACACATACGACATAAAACTTACGGTTGATAGCATTTTTTGTTTGCAGTCGCCTATCTCTACGATCACAACGCCCCCGACAAGGACGACGAGGAGGAGGCTGACCGCCTGGAGGCGGATGCCAAGAAAAAGGAGGTGGAGGCCAAGGCCAAAAAAGCACCCGCCTCCGCATCCGCATCCGCAAAGGGCAATGCCAAGGCCTCGGAGGGCCCCGCCTCCGCATCCGCAAAGGGCAAGGCCAAGGCGGCCGCGTCACCGGCCCCGTCACCGGCCAAGCCCGCCAAGCCCGCCAAGCCCGCCAAGCCCGCCAAGCCCGAAGCCCCCAATGTTGAAGACATCTTCAAGGTGGGGAAAGAGGTGGTGGTGTACGCGGGGGCTCAAACGGAGTACGAAGCGATGAAGAGTTCGCTCCGTCCCGACAAAGGCGGACTCGTGACGAACACCGGCCGATTGAAGGCCAACGTCGGGCTGTTCGCCGGGTTGGTGGTGGCGAATGCGGTTGGGGATATTCTCCCCAACCACATCATGGATGGCCCCGATTTCCCCCTCACCGAGGGGCTCATCGGTATCAAGGTGCGCACCAACCCTTTCAATATGTGCACAATATGTGTACAATATGTCTGTTATAGTACTGTAATAGTACTGTAATAGTATTGTACTATATTTCCAATATTTGACACATGTATTTCGTTTGGTGGGGCTGCAGGTAACTGATATCCTCGACATGAAGATGCTTTGCAAAGAGAAGCCATATGCATATGTCCGCAGCGCCATCTCCTACATCATGAAGGAGGTGGACAAGCGCCTCCCGGAAGGGATGGACGCTAGCCACCGAGTGGGGAATCCCGGCTCCGAGGCGTCCCTCCTCTTGCAGAAGGCCTTCATGCGCGAGGGAAGAACAAAAATAAAAAACCTTGTAGTGGACGTAGCCTACGTACGGCAGGGGGAGCATTTGTGAAACAAATTTGACAATTTGTAATTGTATTCAATATTAATTGTGTTCAATATGCCTCTCGTTGACATATGCAATAGGTCCATAGCATACTTGCAGCATGTTGAATATGTCTGTGCAATATGCATGCAATAGGTCTTCAGTATATAT
>LGRX02027047.1:0-25100 GCA_001247695.2 Cymbomonas tetramitiformis
AGACGTCTTCGGCGCGCATTCTAATGTCTACCATCTTCTGGTTTCCAGAAGACGTGCAGAAGATCTTCCGGGAAGACATCCAGAAGTTATCTTCTGGACGTCTTCTGCATGTCTTCTGAATCCCGGAAGACATCTTCTTGATATCTTTTGGGCGTCTTCTGTACATCTTCCCCGAAGATCTTCTGGACGTCTTCTGAAACTCAGAAGATGGTAGACATTAGAAGACTTCTAGATATCTTCTGGAACCCAGAAGACGTCTAGAAGACATCTTCCGGAATTCGGAAGATGTACAGAAGTCATGCAGAAGACGTTCAGAAGATATCTTCTGAATGCCTTCTGCATGTCTAATAAATTTCAACATTCGTGTACGCATTCGCGAGGAATATTTTTAGGCTGAAATAAGCTTGCAAGAAGGATGAGTGCAAACAAGATGTATGGCATTATACACTTCTCGCCATCCTTAAGGGTAGGGTGCACTTGGGTTTCGTTTTCGACCAAAAGAATAAAAGATACATAGCATTTTCCATATCTAATAACGACTATTTACAATTAACTTTGATTTGACTTTGGAAATTTATAGCGTCAAAATTTGCAACATGACCCCCTATTTTTATTGGCTAGGATCCATGAATGGTGAGTCATCTTCGTATAAAAAAAACCTTGGGCGAAGTTAACGTGTAGATTTTTGTCTAGAATTTTTATAAAATCAAATAATTCAATTTTAGTATATGCAGTCGATAAACAATGTCTAGAAATAAATCTACACGTTAACTTTGCGCAAGTTTTTTTTATATCAAGCCGAACACACCATTCTTGGATCCTAGCCAATAAAAATAGGGGGTCATGTTGCGATTTTCGACGCTATAAATTTATAAAGATGGCATCTTCACAACGGAAATTTAATTGTTTTAAATATGGAATTTGTCATCAATATTTTTTAATTCTCGAGAACTGTGCACCCTACCCTTAACAAACATATTCTCAATGTTTGATACACGACAAGAGATTATTTATTTGTGTGGAAGGCTAAGATGCTTTGGAGACTAAAATTGCTTTAACAATATTACTTTTCAATCAAGAACCTAATCATAAGGAGGGCCACACATATTATTATCCTAACTAGCTAAGTGTCTAGAACTACTTCACATTCATGTTTTAAACAACTAGTCTAATTACCTAGAAACGATGTTCATCTAACATGCACACATGGCATAGGTCTTGGACCACGCAAAAACATGGGTTTTCCACTCGCTCGTTTTTAACCGATCTGAAAAACAACGCACACCAAAATACCAACACTTAGTAGAGTGAAAACACACAATGAATACAAGCACAAATTCCTAGGAAGGGTAAGGTAAGTACCTTTACTCTTCTAGTTGTGGGCGATGGGCTGAAAATACGCTTTTCCCACTTGCTCATTTTCAGCCGACCTGAAAAACAAAGCGCAACTCAAAACCAAAGGTTAGTAAAGCGGAAAACACAACGCATAAAGGCAGTATTTTCTAGGTGTGACACTAGGGGATGATAGAGCAAATACCTTTACTTGTGGTGTTGAGGTTGGGCTGAAAATTTACATTTTGGACTAGGTCATTTTCAGCCGATCTGAAAAACAAAGCGCAACGCAAAACCAAAGGTTAGTAAAGCGCAAAAATAGTACGAGACGAAATACAAGATTACCGAAGGAAAACAAAAGGGCCTAGTGGTGTGAGTTGGAATCGAACCAACATCATCTCGTCCAAAGGACGAGCGAGAACACATGTCTCGTTCACACCTCAATTAGACGCTAAGCACGCCGAAGTGCGCGTAAAAAAACCAAGGCACGAAAAGCACCCGCAATCACTATTGAAGTATTGCGTTGTGCAACGTTTTTCCGTTAGACGAACTATTTTAAAAGGACCACTTCACCCAGCAGCAGTCCGCGGAAAACGAGGCTGCGGTGGAATTGAGTTGGATGCAGGTGTAAAAGTGGTAGATGCAAATTTCACTTCAACGTTAAACAAAATTCAAACTCGAACGGTCATGTCGATGTGCGGTGCGGTGCTCGTGCTCACTCCCCTGCGCTGGGCCTGACGATGCGATGCGATGCGATGCGATGCGATGCTAATGCTAGCTGACGATCACGCCTGACCACGACCGCGACCACACGCCAGCGCCACACCAGCGCAGCGCAGCGCTGGCAGATTTTCCGGGTTTGCTATCCGCGGTATCGTGCAGTCATCGCGTCTCACGCGACTCACTGCGCGCGTGATCGACTGTTCGGCCGTTGCTAGGAGGGATGGTGCTCTAAAACAAGAGCAGTTTCTTCTACCAAATTCGTCGGCCGTTTTAACTTAGTAACTTGGTACGTTTGCCCCTCTCCCGAACAAACCACTTGTTTTTTTGCACTTCTACCTACACCACACAATTATGCCCAATATTGTGCACCTTATATGTTTTTTTGTTTTTTCGCGATTTTTAAAGCTTTAAAACAAAACAAAAAACAAAAAAAAAACATACGGAAGACACCCCAGATATCTTCTGTGCATCTTGTTACCCCTCCCAGGTCTTTGGAAGACAGTTCGCAACTTGGGTGCCCTCTGATCGAATACTTTTTGGGCTCTTGACTATTTTTCATGCTTCTCTAATGCCCACCTAGGGCCTAGGTAGACATTAGAAGACGCGTAGAAGATCGTCAAAAAAATGAGGAAGACGCCCCTAAGAGGGGTGTTAAGACGTTCGGTGGAACTTCTACAAGTTGCAGATTTCCGGAAGACATGTCTTCCTCAAAGACATCTCTAAGACAACCGGAAGATGTACAGAAGATATCTGGGGTATCTTCCGCAAACACAGTCAAGAAGACGTCCGGAAGATGTCAAAAAAATGTCTTCCGCGTGTCTTCTGTGTGTCTTCCGCGCGTCTTCCGCGCGTCTTTCGCACCTCTTCTGGGTTCAGGAAGACATATATTCCCCGAAGATGTCCGGAAGATGTACAGAAGGTATCCGGGGTATCTTCCGCAAGCACAGTCAAGAAGACGTCCGGAAGATGTCGGGAAATGTCTTCCACGTGTCTTCTGAGTGACTTCTGAACGTCTTCTGAGTGTTTGTCTTCAGGATGCCCTCCGCACTACCTTGGCCAAGTGTCCTTTGTATAGGAGGAGATAGAATGGCAAGTAAACGTGCCGCGCATCTCCAAAAGGGGGAAGCGCCCCCAAAGACCAAAATGTCGTCCTTCAAACGAGCGATGCTCACTAACCCCCCCCCCGAATCCGCGGCGGAGGTCTTCCGTCAATCCAAGCCGGAGGTCTTGAAGGGGAAGATGGCAGCGGTGCACGATTGGTTGTCTACGGTGTCGCCATCCCGCGAGCTGGATCATGAGATGACGGCATGGCTCGGGGAATCCGTCTACATTCATGAGCATTCCCCTGCAACAAGGTGCTTGCTTGTCTCCATAACCCACATGCATCTATCATCATGCACATTTATGCAGTTTGGAATGCATACAACCGAAGATGTGTGGAGCATCTTCTGCGCAACTTCCGGACGTCTTCCATGTGTCTTCTATGAATTCACCATCACAATGTTTTCGCAGGGCTGAAGATCATGAGGACGTGGTTCGTATTTGCGTGCCGCGTCAAAGCAACCGGCCACCTTTCGGCTTAGCCGAGCCCACTAATGTGCATTTCTCGGTTCAAGAGTTTTTTTGGCTATGTGCAAGCAATTTCAGACTTGCATGAACCGGGCTTTAAGGAGCATACGTGGGAGGACATTTTCTCCGATCCATTGGACTTGGCCGATGATCCGGGCACGGTGCACTTTCGACAACATAAGTGGCCGCTTGAGCCTCCCATTGGCGTCAACCTCCAAGGAATGGTGTTGAAGATACGGGATGCAATCGCATCGGGCGAACCATATCATCGTCCTCCGGAGCTTGTGAGTGATGGGGATAGGCGGATGAATCCGCAAAGGCTTTCACCTTCACCTCCGGCCCCGATGGATGAAGTTGTGGACATGACCTATACCGAAGTCCAGGAGCCCGAGGACCCTCCCCCGGAGATGCCAACACGAAGGTGCGAACCGGTTGCCACGGCATGCCCGTATCTCCATGAAAGATGTATGCCTGCACGCTCCATCGGAAGTCGTTCCGAAGACGTTCCGAGCGTCTTCTGCGCATCTTCCGGGCGCATGGACTTCGGTAAATCTAACGGAGAGCAAAATGACAATAGCAGAATCTGAAATCAAGCATTACAAAACTGAAATCTGAAATCCACCGTAGAGCAAAATCAGCCAAAACTGAAAATCGGAAATCTAATGTGGAGCAAAATGACACATAAAAAAATCTGAAATTGGTTTGTAAAATCTGAAATCAAGCATTCAAAAAACTGAAACCTGAAATCTAACGTAGAGCAAAATCAGCCAAAATTGAAATTTGGAAAATCTAACATAGAGCAAAATGACAAATGCAAAAGTCTGAAATGGAGCATTCCAAAAACTGAAAACTGACATCCAACATAGAGCCAAATTAGGCAAAATTGAAAATCGGAAATCTAACGTAGAGCAAAATGACATATGTAAAATTGCACTTTCGCATTTTCCCTTCAATTTCAACAAATGCAACAATCTTGATTATTGCTAATTAATTACAAATGGTCATCACAAATCACAATGGTCAAATGGGGGCAAGGCCATAAGAAGATGTTGCGTCCGAACGGCCCGAACACCGGACCGAAGACGCTCAAGTGTCACGAAGGCGTTGAAAATGCTACAAGCGGGCATCATGAGCGTGCTAGCGTCTTGGGATAGAGACGAGGGCTACTCGAAAAACATGCTTGAAGACTTGATCGGGCAGTTGACGGTCATAACGAGAGAGCTCACTTCGGAGCTTGTAGACTGTAAGGTACGGAAGACATCTTGAAGACATCCCGAATACGTTCCGAGTACATTCCAAACGTCTTCCTTAATTACCTTTTATTTGGTGATTTTGCAGGATGTTCCTAAGCTTCAAAATCTCGTGGATGAGTTCTTCAAGTCACTCGAGCGCGATGGCTCACCTGACTGGCTGGTCATCAACACGCATTTGCTTTCCCACTTCCCCGACCAACTCCTCATGTATGGTCCAATACGGGGGACATGGATGTACGTGTTCGAATCATTCAACGGGAAGATTCGAAGGTGGGTGAAGAACAATGCATATCCGGTCCAGAGTGTTATGCAAGGCTTCGGGCGGTACCGGATGGTACATGTGGTGCGAGGGTTAATCTTGGTACTTCGTCGCCGGCGGGAGGCAACCACCAATCCCACCCGGCCACCCGTGCTCCGGTTCTTGACCACCGCACCGTTGAGGGCGCCGAACACCGTGGTTTTGGGAACACAAGGCAAGCGCCATGTACTCTCCCGCGCTGAAACGAAAGCGCTGGAGCTGTGGATGCATGGCAACGTGCCCCAATACCGCAAGTTGAAGGCAAAACTCGACGACTGCGTCACCTACTACAAGAGGTAAGTAAGAAATGAAACCCGTAAGGTGCCTGGAAGACGTTTCATATATCTTCTAGGCATCTTCCACACGTCTTCGGTAAATACATGTCCTGACACTGTGCACGTATACATTCGCAGGGAAAACCATATGGTTCGGAGACGTATTGGTGCACATGCCGGAGGGTCTCGCCTGATGGATGTGCCGCTGCATATGCACGGTAGCGACCCCAAGGTCTGACTGGGGAGACCATTCACGGAGAATGAAGCGGCACTCGTCGAAGGGCCTCCTCGCGTGTGTCAATCTTTCGGCTCGGTCGTGGTTCGAGGAGTTTGCTATCGCACGGCAGCTCAGGACAAGACGAAGAAAACTTGTCAACGTTACTTCCGAGCCTTTTTCTCTGGAGAAACATCAAAGGCCCGAGGAAATCGAGACTGACCGGTGCGTCCGTGCATTACGTTTTGGTGAATGTGCGCAGAATATGTACCGAATGTCTTCTGCGTGTCTTCTCGACGTCTTCGGGGATTCTTACTATAGAGTATCGTGGCTCCAACTCGCAGGTACGCCATGGTAGATAGCATCTACAAGGTCGACTTGGCCGCGAAAGAGTACATTCTTGTGAAGGGAAAGTGGTTCCCCGAATTCAACCAAGCGACGACAAAACGGTTTGCCAAGCTAAACTCGAAGTACGGGCCGGACAATACCGCAAAGGTGGTGTACACATACGACCCGGATGATCCCGAGACACCTTGGGACACTACTGATCCATTCATCCTGGCGGCTCAAATTGAGCACCAAGTTGTAATCAAGAAACATCCTGTGATGAAGACGGCGGTGGTATTTGATTTAAAGGCCGACTTTTTCGAGTGCATCGACGATGATGGTTCACGACCGAAAGGTGCAAGACGCAAGAGGCGATCATGATAATACGCCGGGCATCGTACTTAGTGGTCTGTATGTTGAATAGATGCAATCGTACATGTATGTGTAGATAGACCTATCAATTAACTTAGCCGTATATTATGTATCATAGCAACAGAGCATGATGACAACCTTGAAGTTGTTAGGAAGATACCTGGAATGTCTTCCGCATGTCTTCCGTGCGCCTTCTGAATGTCTTTTGTGATTACGCGACTAGTGTACGTGTGGTATGAAGTAGCTATGTGGCCAAATTGCATAATCATCACATATGTGTCGATAACACATGTCAGAATGTATTCTGGCCCAGAAGACATTCGGAACATCTTCCGGGTATCTTCCGGGAAGACTGCCCTTTGCATGTCCTCCGGGAAGATGTCTTCCGAAATCCGGAAGACATTCCGCACATCTTCGGCACGTCTTCCCCGAAGAGTGTCTTCTGGTTTCCAGAAGACGTTCCCGTCAGAAGACGTCTTCTGGAAACCAGAAGACATCATTTCTACGAAGACGTCTATAAGACGTTCAGAAGACGTCTTCTAGACGTCTTCTGATTTTCCCAGAATGTAGGGGGGTGGGCTAGGGACAGTTTCAGTCATGCGTGTCATCAGTGTCATACAGGATAGGATATAGTGAGAGGGCTGATGAGAAATAGAAGGAAGGGTCAGCACAGTCCTGTAGTGCAGGGTGTGGGGAGCATGTGGGTATAAGGATGGGTGAAGGGGGCCTTGTGAGGCCCCGGGAGGGTCATTTTAGGTGGAGAGGGTGGGCTAGGGACAGTTTCAGTCATGCGTGTCATCAGTGTCATACAGGATAGGGTATAGTGAGAGGGCTGATGAGAAATTGAAGGAAGGGTCAGCACAGTCCTGTAGTGCAGGCTGTGGGGAGCATGTGGGTATAAGGATGGGTGAAGGGGGCCTTTTGAGGCCCCCGGAGGGTCATTTTAGGTGGAGAGGGTGGGCTAGGGACAGTTTCAGTCATGCGTGTCATCAGTGTCATACAGGATAGGGTATAGTGAGAGGGCTGATGAGAAATTGAAGGAGGGGTCAGCACAGTCCTGTAGTGCAGGGTGTGGGGAGCATGTGGGTATAAGGATGGGTGAAGGGGGCCTTTTGAGGCCCCGGGAGGGTCATTTTAGGTGGAGAGGGTGGGCTAGGGACAGTTTCAGTCATGCGTGTTATAAGTTTAGTCATAGATTTTCTTGCCCTAGAGACTATTTTTTTTGTATTATGTTTTGTGTTCTGTTGTAGGATGGGTGCATGGCTTCGTGGCAAATTAGAGGCAGATTATAGATTTCAATGGCCTAAGGAGATGGGATTCGTGAATACAGACATGTTCCGGCATTCAGAGTTCCGACCGCCACAAGAGGATATATGAACATCTGCCTTAGCACAACATGACCTTTTAGCGGTGCTAGCGACCGGATCCGGGAAAAGTTTGTGCTACCAGTTGCCTGCGATATTATCACGAGGGGTGACAATAGTTGTCCAGCCGTTACTGGCCCTGATGGAGGATTAAGTGCGTAGTTTAATAGAAAAGGAAGTGCCGACCGTTATGTTCACGGGCGGTTGCTCGAGTAATGAGAAGAGGGCGATTTTACATGCTTTGAAGGAGCAAACAATTAGAATTTTGTATGTCACACCGGAGTCATTGATGACAGACACCGAGCTGCGGGCGGTATTAAGTGGTCTACATGGGTCAGGCCACTTGGCTAGATTTGTTATTGATGAGGCTCATTGTATCAGTCAATGGGGGCATGATTTTCGCCCGGAGTATGGCCGCCTGGGAGAGCTTCGAGATACATATAGAGGTGTTCCCTTTTGTGCGTTCACCGGCACGGCCTCAAAAAAGACGACAAAAGATATCATTAAAACGTTGAAATTAGACCAGGCTGACAAGTTCATGGGCTCTAGTAGGAGAACGAACTTGAATATTTCAATCGTTGAAAAGAAAGAAGGGATGGTCATCGTAAACGAGGGCGAGGCGGTGGTATCGGAATCGTGGGCACAAGTTCGTAGTTTCATCATCGAACCAAGGTTGGCAAGTCATCTGAATTCCGATCTGAATTCCGATCTGAATGTCGAAATCTGAACGTAATTGTCTGAATAACCTGAATATGTCTGAATATGAGTGGCGTATTCATCTAAGAGGCCATTCCCGCCTCGATGCGATGAATTGGACGCACCCAAGGGCACCCCAACATGCTAGGATGCCATTATGACCCATAGCCGATATTTTGGGACTTACCACGGCCTCTGGTCACACTTTGGAGACCTCTGGAGGTCTCCGAGGCTCTGCAGCTGACCTGGTATTCATCTAAGAGGCCATTCCCGCCTCGATGCGATGGATTGGACGCACCCAAGAGCACCCCAACATGTTAGGATGCCCTCATGATCCATATACGATCGTTTGGGACTTACGATCACGGTCTCTGGTCACACGGTGGAGACCTCTGGAGGTCTTTGAGGCCCCACAACGGACCCGGTATTCATTTAAGAGGCCATTCCCGCCTCGATACGACGAATTGAGTGCACCCAAGGGCACCCCAACATGCTAGGATGCCGGCATGACCCATAGGATGATATTTCGGGACTTGCGGTGATGCGGCCTATGATCACACTTTGGAGACCTCCAAAACTCTCGGAGGCTCTGCGACACTGCGACTTGCTTCACCCAGCCTGGTTTAGGGTTTCGCGAATTAGGGTTTCGAATTGGGGTTTCCTTGACAAGCACACCTACTGCCGTATTTAGGGTTTTAGGATTAGGGTTTAAGGGTTTACCCGTGGTGAAATGGCTTGAGCTAAACTGTAGGAGCTGTGGGTTTAGGGTTTAGAGTTCAACCCGTTAAACCCTAAACCCTAAACCCTAAACACACAGTTCCTGAAATGTATGAGCTGTGGGTTTAGGAATTAGGGTTCAAGGCTACATAAACCCTAAACCCTATGCCCTAAACCCTAAACCCTAAACCCACGGCTCATACATTTCAGCTCAAGCCATTTCACCACGGGTCCCTCTGCTCCCTCAAGGCCTGTAGAAGGTCCCTCGGGACCTGTCGTAGGTCCCTACGTGCCAGGCTCTCGCCGCGCGCCTCGTGTGGTTGTTATTATGGCTCCAATAGGCTTAAACCGTATTTTCATCTGAATTTGTCTGAATTTGTCTGAATTACGTTACGATCTGAATTCCGATCTGAACTCTGAATTCCGATTCTGAATCTGAATTGCCAACCTTGCATCGAACAAAGTGAACGAGATGGGACGGGAACATCGGGTATAGTGTACTGTAGCACAAAGGAGCAATGTGAGAAATTATCAACTTGGCTCACGACACAACAAATTCTAGCTGGACATTTTCATGGAGATCTGCAAGATTTCGAGCGGCGGTCCGAAGTGTACACGAGGTGGATGCAAGGGGCGACCAAGGTAGTGGTGGCGACAACGGCTTTCGGGATGGGAATTGATAAAGCAGATGTGCGGTGGATTGTGCATCACTCTATGGCGCATTCACTTGATGGGTACGTTCAAGAGATCGGACGAGCGGGTAGAGATGGAAATGATAGCACATGTTTGTTGCTATACACGGCACAAGATTTTAATAAGCTTGCTTCGTCCCTTACTAACGCACAAACGCAAGATGTGGGTCATGAACGCTTGAAAATCATGAAGGAATATTGTGATGAGAAAAAGATATGCCGCCACAAGAAGATAGCGATGTATTTTGGAGATGCGAACGTCGGAAAGGCGAATTGCAGTAGCAAGTGCGACATTTGCGGGGCAAGGGAACGTACGACTTCAAAGAAAAGGAGAAAGACAGAGCCGGTAGTACCGATCACGGCGCGTAGCCGAAGTAAGAAGGCTAGAAAAAGTATGTAACTCGTTGAAGTGAACATCATCAATATCTATATAATTGTATATATCGACATGTTGGGTGAAATGGATATACGTGGCAACATATTAGCGTAGCATAGTTGATTCCGAAAGTGGGAGTGTTTGACTCGACTAGGGAGGCGAGATATTTCATATGCCTAGAGATGAAATTTAAGGTAACCATGTGCATAACGGAGATGGGGGTGAAAATCCAGTTTGGAATGATGGTTAGATGATCGAAAATAGAGGATCCATTGAAAAGTTATGCACTTTGTAAGATTTACAGTTTTGCTGTCTGCCAGTGTTTACTGTAAAAATCCTATTACCAGTGTTTGTGAAGAGCCTAATGACTTTTTGACCCCGCTCCAAGCAGAACTTCTGCTTGTCTAAACATATTCTCGGCACTGTAAAGTTTTTAAAGCATTCGGAGAACCTTTTTTTTGGCCTCACGCGAAAAGTACCAGAGCCTCCGGTCTAGTACAGAAAAATAAAAAAATCCTTAAAAAAGTGAAAAAAATCGCGCCCGGAGGCTCGTGGTCTCAGCCAGAGTAGTTTGAGTCTCAGTAGTCGCGTTCTGTCCGTGTGCGATCCGGATGACATGAGTAGTTGTAATAGTTGAAGTTTCGTTTCATTGTTGAGTGCGATAATGCTATAACGATACAGTATTTATGGTTGTTGTTGCCATCAGACCGAAATTTCATAATACCTATAACGATACAGTATTTATGGTACAGTTTTGCACAAGTCGTTGAACTTGTTCAAGTGCAAGCTATCATTGAAGACCTCTGGCCACTCGCCTTCCAACTCCGTGAGCTTCCAAACGAAACAGCCACGTCGTCATCCAAACAACACAGGCTATCGTCCGCCTCACTGCTGACTTATTTATACAGAGGGAATCGGCAGGTTTTCAAGTTGCAATCTCTTGATACGAGACCTACTTTAAGGGGTGCCTTCACTCGGAACTCGATCGTGGAGGCCATAAGCGCGAGAAACTCGGACAATATGGACTTGCTTCAGATGCTTCTCGCCTGTACTTGCTTTATAATCGGCGCGCATGCCGAAGTGTCGGAGCTTTCGGCGCGCATCGTAGTCGTAGGTTCGATCAACATGGACACGATAATCGACGTGGAGCGCCTGCCGCGCAGTGGCGAGACAATCATGACGCGGATCCCAGACACCGGGAAGTGCATCCCTGGAGGCAAGGGCGCGAATCAAGCGGTCGCATCGGCGAGGTTGTGTGCAGGGACCGCCCGTTGCAGTGTGCAGTTCGTAGGGCAGTTCGGGGGCGACGGTCATGCCACGGCACTGAGGCAAACCCTAATCGACGAAAAGGTGGACATCTCCGTCAGTGGACAGCACAACGACAAAACCTCGGGGCAGGTATAATATACGTCTGCAGTGAATTATAGAGCTTGACATGAAGTGCAGTACTGCGCCATCCACAGGTTGTTTTTCATAGGTAAGGCAGGGTATGTTTTGGGGTCGATACGTATGCACATGTATTCAGCGATACAAAAGTGGCCATCGACATGAGGTATCCAGTCGAACCGCTGAGGCTTTGTAGCCTTTTTCAAGCTGATTTTACTTTGGGTCTGTTTCATGGATTGTGAGGGTGCTCCTTATTCTGGTGTTGCTGCGCAGGGTCTTGTGTTCCTGGAGGAGGCCGGTACCGTCTCGAGCGTTGTGATCGGCGGTTCAAACGTTGCCTGGCCTGACAACATCGACTTATTCCGCGACCATTTGAAGAGCGCCGCAGTATTGCTCTTGCAGCGAGAGATCCCCGAGCGGGTGAACCTCTTGGCGGCTGCTGCGGCGCATGCTGCCAACGTGCCGGTGTTCCAGGTACGTTTAGGGAAACTTCTGTTCGCGTATGTTGTCCAAGCCGCTTTCCTTTGGCATCATGACCGTGTCACTTGAATCTTCCATAGTTTTGCCAGGGCGTGGTCATAAGTGGTTGGAATGCGCGTATCGAACGCATATCCTACGTTGGATGCTGCCGACATTTTACTCCGGCGTGGAAAGTTGCCGCAGTGACTAGAGCGACTGAGATCTCCAAAAAGCTATAGCAGAGTACACACACTCGCTCACACTCGCACACACCCGCGTACACACACATGTTTCACTCAATTGCCCTTCAACCGCCTCAATCAAGACACTCTTCTTGAAATTAATAAATACAGCCGATCGTTTTCGCGGCGCAGGACATCGGTGGCGAGGACCGGTCCATCTCAGACGAAATGCTCGCCCTGGTCACCTTCGTCTCCCCCAACCTTTCCGAATTGCAGAGGCTCACGGGGTTGCCTGCTGATACGGACGCGGAGGTCCTCGCTGCAGCGGCGATGCTCCAGCGTCGCGGCGCGCGTAACGTGCTCGTGACTCGCGGCGAGCGTGGCGCGCTACTACTGACGGACTCAGGTGCGCAATCGCGAGGTGGAGAAGGACCTGGTTCAACTTCGAGACCCCAAACAAGTTTGCAGCTATACTTTCTCTGCTGAAAACTTGCTTAAAGAGGCGTGGTCCAAGGGAAAGCTGCGAGAGGTTCACCTTCATCGACGGAAGTATAGCCTCATGGTCCGACCGTTTGCTTTGCCTCCCTTGGACAGGTGGCGTGCTCACGACGTCGAGCGCCGCCGTCCCCGGAGGTCGCATCCTGGATGAAACCGGCGCAGGGGACAGCTTTCGCGCTGCCTTCGCCGTCGCCTTCATTGAAGGCCGCCCCCTTGCAGAGTGCATGCGGTTTGCTGCCGCCTCGGGGGCCATCGCAGTATCACGTGTGGGAGCAGTCCCAAGCCTTCCTTTTCGGGAGGAGTGCGAGCAGCTTGTGAAAACCATCTCAAACGAGTCGGAACGAGGCGCATGCCACGGGGCTGACGAGGAGCCCCATGGAGTCCTCTCTGGCGATAAAGGTCTCCAACAAGGTGAAAAACCTGTGCATGAGAATATCCACGTGTCATCTCAAAAGCATACAGACGTGCCGCTCAATTTCCTCCTTGCCGTCGGCGGTGATGGCGGACCGCACATAACTCAACGGTGACGGCGGAAAGCGCTGCGGCCTGAACGTTCTCGAGGTTGCTGAGGTTGCTGTACGCCTTGCATCATCAGGACTGACCATTTCCCAGGTCTGAGCCCCCCCTGCTTCTGGTGCCGGCAGATGGAGGGCTCGACGAGATCAAGTTCGTGCCGCGCTTCTCCTCGCGGCTGAATGCGATGAAGGCAAGGTCGGAGCTTTGGGAGGGTCAGTCAATGTCTGTTCTGGACTGGATTGCACGGCAGGGGACTATCCGTGGGCTGAGTTTGGTGGACCTCAATTTTCCAGAGCACTTCAACAGCCCGCAGGTGACGCCGGAGGCAGTGTTGCATGCGGTGGAAGCAGCAGGGCTCGCAGTGGGCGTCATTAATATGCGCTACCCATCGCAGTTTAGGCGCGGAGCTCTGACGCATCCGGATGACGCGGTCCGGCGGCAGGCTGTGGACCTGACAGTAGCCGGGGGCGCCATGGCAGAGCGCCTCGGGGCACGGGGCCTGGTGATCTGGTCCGCTTATGATGGATACGACTACCACATGCAAATGGACTACCGCAAGGCGTGGGCGCGCACTGTGCTTGCGTGCCAGGAGGTGCGCTCACAGCGCACGTGGAAGCCGCGCAACGCCGCAGCGCGAGCAGCAGTGTGTCTGACCCGTCACTGCGACCAAGCAACGCCTCAGCGCGAGCAGCAGTGTGTCCGACCCGTCACTGCGACCAATCAAAGGAATGCATTCTCTTTGCAAAGTATATATCGGTCATCGGAGATATCAAAACATGAGCAGTTTGGTACCTGCACTTATATATATATACTCTTGTCAAAGCCACTTATATACTTTCTTATGACACAGGTATGTGATGCACATCCTGATTTGAAGGTCATGTATGAGTACAAGCCAACGGACGAGAACTCCCGGTTCTCAGTGGTGGGCTCTGCGGGGGCTGCGGCGCTCCTGGTGCGCGAGGCAGCGCGTACAAACCTCGGGGTGATGATTGATGTCGGGCACTGCCTGATGGCGGGGGAGAACCCAGCGCAGAGCGCCGCGCTGCTGGGGGACAGTCTCTTTGGGGTGCACCTCAACGACGGGCACTCAAGGCTCGGCGCAGAAGACGGCTTGATTTTGGGCAGTGTGCACGGGCAGATGACCACGGAACTCATGTATTGGCTGCAGCTGACGAATTTCACGGGGCACATGGGTATGGACACCTTCCCCCAGGTGACGCAACGCTTCTCTGTTAACAGTGCTTCGCATCATGCTGTCACAAAGCTCTTCGTTCTATGGTCTTTCTCAGCGTACGGTCGACCCATGGAGCCATTTCGCCGCATGCATCTGTACACAAAACCACTCGTAAATCCAAGCCAGACGGATGCTTCTACCTATCTTAAACATGCCACAGGGCCATGCTCATACCCTAACTGGGCGTTGGTGCATGTCTGTAGGAGGAGGACCCGGTCCGTGAAGCTGAGTTCAACCTCCGCCGTGCGCGGGTACACTGGGACCGCGCCCGCCGCCTACGGAATGCTGGCCTGGATGAACTCCTCACGGCGCATGACGCTCTCGGCGCATTGGAGCTCATGGAGGATTTGGGCGAAATTTGATGAGTGGAGGCCTCTTTTTGTCCCAGAAGGTTATCAAGAGGAATCAAGTTTGAATAATATTATCGACATGAAATTCTGCTCCTGTTGTGTTGTTGACATATATAGCACATGCACGATGATGCTAATGCAGGGCACTGCTGCATTGCTTACATTAATGTCAGGCCACTCATTTGCAAGGTGATGATGTGTCTATGGAATCTATAATTCTTTGTTGAACCCGGATTTTTGCGCAATGCGTGATTCTGAATGATCGTATACTTTGGCATCGAGTAGATCTGTTCAGAGTTGACTGAGCATGATACAACTGGGGAAATATGGGATAACTTGATAATTGACTTCACAGACAATAATAACTCAGTTGATATTAAGAGTGCACTGACGGCTACTCTGTGTGTGTGACGACCGTCTGCTGCTTTCGTCACGGCCAGACATGCTTGCACGAGTCGTGATAAATGTATTCTACAAATGCCCATAAAAATTCCATTCCCAATTTTGCAATTTATAATCCTGAATACGTATTTGTTTCACATTACGTCCACACGCTAGCTAAAAGTAAGCTAGTATTTTGTTTAGTTTATCCTTGCTCTGCATGAGACAATCGCAAGATTATGACTATCTAGCGTACCGTTATCCAGCAAAGGTTACAGTCGCAGTACATTATAACTCGGGTATCGTTGTGGAGCAAGGGTTACAATCGCGCACGTCTGTACCTTGCGTGGAACTGTTCAGCAACGCTGATACAATCGCACACGTCTGTAACGTTTGTGGAGTTGTGCCCGCAGTGATCACTTGCGTAATCCGAGCGTACGTTTTATATCAACGGATCTAGCGATTCATGCACCGCCGTATATTTAAGGTTTGTAGCCTATGACGGAGAGAATAAGGTCCAAATGTCGATGACTGATGCTTGGCGTGTCTTAATTGGGTTCACGAGCGAAAATCAACTATATTCACCACGCCCCGCTTATCGCGCGTGCCAACCACATAGGCATCCCATCGCAACCACGGATTGCCGTGAATCAATATGCAACGCTTCTCCCGGCGGCGCGAACGGGGCATAATCCGTAGTGATATCCAATATATCGCGAACTGGGTTTTCAGGGTTCTAACGGTTTTCATCGACAAGATATGGAAGAACAGCGATAACAACGCCTGCTGCAAACGTGGCGATCGTTCAAGAGAGCCCGCTCCTGTTTTACTTCGGCATACGATGACGACAGGCTCGAGGGTCTGCAGTATTTTGGAGGTAAGGTTTTGAGTATGCTCCCGACAGTACGAGACCGGCACGAATTAACTGTCGAAAACATCCATACACTTTAATGTATTTTCGAGATACACCGTGCGCATACGTGCACAATGCATGCATCACTATCGTAAAGCAAAGCAATACATCCACATGCGGGTTGCATGCTATCAAACATCTGTATGCTTATGTCTTACTGCCAGACGTGAAGTTCAGCCTCAGCAGTTCATGAAATATTTATCGAAATTATAGAATTTGGTGCACAGAAATTCTGCTCATTTTAAGGTCAACAGAACTTTCTATTCGCTTTTGGACGGCTATCAGGCACACCTTAAAGATGGGTCATGGCAAATGTTTTGCAAAAGTTGATAGCTTGATAACAAAAGTTATCTATCATCATTCAATTAAATAGTGCTGTACGTACCTTAAATAAGATGTATGTTCGTTGTATTTGACCTTATAGTATCCACTCGTCTGGCTTACCACCACGTATTGCGTTGTACTTGACCTTCGAATTGTGCAACGTTGATGACTTTCCAATATTAGTGTACACATTATGCAGCGGGCAGTAGTGTGCATATATCAAAGCAATGTACACCACTTTGAATGTTATCAAGTTATCAAGTTTATACGGTATCTAACGCAGCTGCAGCTCTGCAGCTGATTTTGTTTTTTTGCGAAACCGCAACAGACATGTACCGCACATTTCCGTATGATAACGGTAGCATAATGATTGGGGAATAGAAAAGTGCAAAATGGGGAATAGAAAGTCTGTCCATTTCTGGGGTAGATATTATATGTCACATGCCATCTATCGTTTGTACTATCAATTATGAACTATCACTACTGTAGGTGTCCACCGCTCGTGTCCACCGCGGAGGTTCAGCGTGTGCAATATTTTGCGTCTGGCACACCCCCTTCTTGTAAACAATTTATTGCATGTAGCATGAAGCATATTTTTTTTCCACCATTCGATTCTAAAGCGTTTGTATTCATTAGGCGAATACCTTTCGTTTGAGCTATCGATTGGCCCCATCCGCAACCGCATCAGCTTAGCATTCAGTCGCGACTGCAAGCTAAGTTGGTGCGGTGCGAGATGGTTTCAACCACTTGCGGCTTTGCAGAATAGGGGTTTTCGTGAGAATCTTCTCACGAAACTTGGCAGTGATATTGTTCATAGCAATATCAGTGCACCCTCAAGAGCATATGGCAAGCCGTTGAGTATATTAAAGATGGCCGCGTAAATATGTACCGAATGTCTTCTGTGTGTCTTCTCGACGTCTTCGGGGATTCTTACTATAGAGTATTGTGGCTCCAACTCGCAGGTACGCCATGGTAGATAGCATCTACAAGGTCGACTTGGCCGCGAAAGAGTACATTCTTGTGAAGGGAAAGTGGTTCCCTGAATTCAACCAAGCGACGACAAAACGGTTTGCCAAGCTAAACTCGAAGTACGGGCCGGGCAATACCGCAAAGGTGGTGTACACATACGACCCGGATGATCCCGAGACACCTTGGGACACTACTGATCCATTCATCCTGGCGGCTCAAATTGAGCACCAAGTTGTAATCAAGAAACATCCTGTGATGAAGACGGCGGTGGTATTTGATTTAAAGGCTGACTTTTTCGAGTGCATCGACAATGACGGTTCACGACCGAAAGGTGCAAGACGCAAGAGGCGATCATGATAATACGCCGGGCATCGTACTTAGTGGTCTGTATGTTGAATAGATGCAATCGTACATGTATGGGTAGATATACCTATCGATTAACTTAGCCGTATATTATGTATCATAGGAAGGTTAGGAAGATACCTGGAATGTCTTCCGCATGTCTTCCGTGCGCCTTCTGAATGTCTTCTGTGATTACGCGACTAGTGTACGTGTGGTATGAAGTAGCTATGTGGCCAAATTGCATAATCATCACATATGTGCCGATAACACATGTCAGAATGTATTCTGGCCCAGAAGACATTCGGAACATCTTCCGGGTATCTTCCGGGAAGACTGCCCTTTGCATGTCTTCCGGGAAGATGTCTTCCGAAATCCGGAAGACATTCCGCACATCTTCGGCACGTCTTCCCCGAAGAGTGTCTTCTGGTTTCGAGAAGACGTTTCCACCCCGAAGACGTCTTCTGGAAACCAGAAGACATCATGTCTACGAAGACGTCTATAAGACGTTCAGAAGACGTCTTCTAGACGTCTTATAGACGTCTTCTGATTTTCCCAGAATGTAGGGAAAATTTTGAGACAAATGTCTCTTCCGTAATTTGAAACGTCGAATACATTTGTACGTTTGTATTTTTTATATATGTTGTTGGGTTATTTTGTTCCTCTTGCTGTTTGCCGCAGTATTGGCATTAGACAGCCATCTTGGATTACAAATAGTGCAATGTAAATGTGCGTTCTTTCTATCAATCACCCACATATGACTCAGTGGGGAATATGGGGATCCAGGTGTAGGGCCAATCATTTTATGCACCAGCATATCAAACATAATGAATGCAAACACATCAACCCCATTATGGTGATAAAGAGTAGGGCAATACATATCATTGAATGCCGTATCACATACAATATCATTTGCATATGATGTTGTAGATGCTGCACGGGAGCATAATCATACCCGTAAAGTGATTCCACATAGGGTGTTGTCGATTATATGCCATGCGTGTACCCGCATGCTTGCGTGTTACAGTGTGTGTAGGTTTCACTCCTGTATTTGGCGATGTGTAGGTATACAACACATTAATGTGTTCATATCGAGTCTTAAGCCATGCATAGGTTTGCTCTATCAAGTTAGAATGCTTCCCAACTCTGGATTGTTCACAGGTAAGCATCTCTTCTACGAATGAAAAGCAAACACGTACTCTTGTACGATCAGCTAATTGCCATGCTTTGAATGGCGTCTCACAATGACATACATCATGCCGTGAAGTGACGTTCGCCGATATACTACGATTCTCATTTCTGAAACATGATCTTCTTGGCGGTATATAGCCATGTCTTTGATTCCAGCTCAGCGTGGGATCCCAGAAGGTCAATGATAACTCCCGCTAAACCTGGAGAACGAATAAATAAAACAGGCAGTCGGCTTTAAAAAAAAACAAGCACAGACAAGCCCGATATTTGAACAAAGATATATGCGGTTTTGCATGCAAGTTTTTACATGCATAACCCCCATCGTACCGTGCAAAACCCTCAATATACCCTCCCCCTATAAAGGACACACGAATAATGGCTGCATATTGCGCAACGTAAACACGTGCTAATCAACTCGGCCGAAATGGAAGGGACGGAAAAAGCTACCAAATTCCGGCATGCCGTGCGGTTGAGAGTGATGCCACGCCTTTGCACAACACATTTTGCACTCACCATGATGATATTGAAATGCAAAGCTCAAAGGCTTTTGACAAACCTGTTTTTATTGCACGGTAACATGATGGTGTTTTATTTATCGCATGCCGGAATCTGGGTGGGCAGTCCTGTCCGAGAGTCTCAGTTCAGGCCCCCACTCAGAATCAAAAGTCCTATCTGAGTATGCCTAGAGTTAGGGTACGAGTAGTAGTACAGTAGTTGCTGGGACCGTTCACGGTTTCCGGGTTTCTAGGTTTAGAACTGTTTATTGCTTTTATCAATTACACTTATCTTTATCCAAACCCTGAGTTCTGTTTACCAGTGAGATATATATTCACCCGAGATATATCGGCAGTATATCGGTATCGCATCCACATGAGAATTTTTAGTTGCAAGGGGAGTGCCCGTCGCAGCTTGGAGTACTTTATCGCATGAGGCATTGATTCTCGACAAGAGGATGTCTCGCCATGAGCATTTGCATTTTATCATCCCTTCACTCATCTTTCGCTAAACTAAGGGTACACCGAACAAAGAATAACTTAATTATGCCGATCTGAAGAAAACCGCACAGTGAAAGAATGCACGATCTCACTACTCTTCGCACAGTGAAAGAATACATGATCTCACTAAGATCCTAGATCGCACTAAGGCTGGGTTCGCGCAAAGATCCTACAACTTAGGCGCCTTCCCCCCTCCGCCAAGACGTCCCGGAGTGTTGGGGTATCCTCCCGCCGCACCTGGATGATACAATACTTTTTGTCAGTCGGTGAAAGTGAGACAACCAGCGCAAAGTATCTCAAGTCAAGAAGGGAAAGTAGCGAAATGATAAATCCCGGGGGAAGTAGCATATGGTCAACTAAGACCGGGGTTAATCCCGCCAGGGCAGGCCCCCAGACGCGCTGCTACCTCTTCGGACCAGAACACCTGGCGCAACATAAAATCTAAAAAACAATATCGTGTAACAAACGCCGGCTTCTCATGGTACCGCGCCGGGTTTGTTCAGCTGGTGACACGCATGACAGTGGTGACAGCATGACAGGCTTTACGAAGATGACCATCTGTGAGATGCAGACTTGTCAGAGAAGATATAGTCACCATCGGGTGACCAGGGAATGATAAGACGAAGATGGCAGTGACTCCTTTGCCGCTGACGTGTCAGTCAGAATGCGGTAAACGGTAACATTGTTAGAGCTGGCATGGGATAATGACTTTCCATTGGCCAGATGAAGATTTAAGGGCTAGAACCCGTTACAGTTTTGGGAAATGTGGCAGAGCATTGAGATATAAGTAGACTCTGACCGGAGGTCAGGCTAGTGGACTCATTATTGTTTTGCTTCGCAAGTACTAGGTGGCTGTTCGCGTGCCAGTGCTAGAGTGCTAAGACAGTTCTGCTCACAGCTTTTGTACACACAATAATTCGTGTTTTGTGATATAATATCAATTCTGATGGATATATTTTACTGCTGTTTTCATACTTTTTCAAAACAATAATGTCCTGCGCGGAGCGGCTTTTTATTTCTGTGTTAATCCGGAAGTAAAGGCCCTTTGGCGAGAAGTCAGCAGCAGTTGAAAGAGCGGATTCGGAAGTCAGGCGACTCCAGGGGCACCCACGGTGCACTGGCGGAACCTTTTTCTTCCCTGAACTTGGTGGTACTTGCACTGAAAGAGCTTCCAGTAACGGCGGCGACGGATCAGCTTTGAATTCACTAGTCATGAGCGGTCTCCTTCTGCACAGTGATATGCTCAACACCTTGTTCTTCAGCGAATCCAGGGGCACCCCTGGTGCACTGGCCTAGCTGCTGACAGGTGTCCTCCAGTTTTGAGCTAATCAGCACGGCATGAGCTTGGGCGGCGGCAGCGACAAAGTCAATCAGCAGTTAATGTACACCTGGATGAGCGGCTCTCAGTGGTTCTTTCAGCTGACCACCTTGCTTGAAGTGAATCCAGGGGCACCCTTGGTGCACTGGCTTAGCTGAAAGGCAGGTGTGTGTCACCTGGTAGCTAATCAGCAGCGGCATCTGCCCTGTCTTACCGGCTAAGAGTGGATCAACAGCTGATGTGCACCTTGATGAACTATCTTCCAGTGGGCTCTCCAGCTGGCCACCTTGTCTGAAGTGAATCCAGACAGTCAGGCGCAGGCGGCGCTGCACGCGCATCTGCCCCTGCTGTAGATCGCCATGGGGCCGCTACCCATGTCGTTCCTGCACCAAGGGATTCCAGGATACCGGCCGGTCTCACGTCGCGGTGTCCTCCCTCTCCAGCTTCGATATGCAGCGCGGAGACGCAGGCGTTTCAACGCCACACGGACGAACAGCGTGAGGCGCAGAGGCAGGCGCATTTTCAGCAGGGCTCCCCGGGCGCAGCGGGCGGGTGGCCCTGGTGAACGACCAACGCTGTGGCCGTGGGCCGCCTGCACGGGCGGTCCACTTGCGGCCAGGTGTCCTGCGAGCGTGTATCACGTTTGCAGGCAGTGCAGTGGTTTGGTGGTGGTTGGGACGCGGTCCCGTTCCCGTGGTCGCCATATGGGCGATGTGGGAGGCAGTAGCCTGGCACCTGTCATGGTGCCCCTTTCAGGTTTGGTGGAGGCGTTTCGTGGCCTCGCTTTTGCACCAGCTGCCCGTATGGTGGTCGACTGCTCGACGTTACCCCCTTCGTGCATCTTATGACATCTGGGTCTCATGGGCCCTAGCCTGCGTTTTGTACGTTGGGCTCCTCATCTTGCGCGTCACAGGCGTCTATGCTGGCGTGCACCGCGTGCGTGCAGGGGATTGGGTGGTGATGCCCCTTCGGATGGTGGTCGTTTCCTTGGCATGCTAGTCACAGTGTGTGATCGTCCTCCTCTTCATGGTCCTCGCCTGGCTTTGGGTTTGTGCCGACATCCACGCTGGAGACGTGGCATGCCACGGCTCCGGTCCCTTGCATTGCCCGCTTGACGCCGGTCGCATTCAACATGGCCGTGGGTGGACCGTTCCGACCCTGCGCTGGTCACAAGTCTTCTTGCTGGGCCGCGTGCACTTGCCCGCTTTGCCCGCCAGGTTGGACAAGCCTCGCTTCGCGGCGCGCTGGGCGCAACTACGACGCAATCTCCGCCTTCATCGCGTCGCGCAAGCCGCCTACGTGGCACTTGTCCTTGCAGTCGTAAGCTTCACTGCTGCTGGTGGGAGTACTCGCTTAGCGCACGGGGGGTGGAGAGTCGTGGCGTGCTTCTTCGCTTCGCACTCGCCGGCAGCCGCAGCGCATTTCAACCGAATTTTGCGATTTCTTTTTGTGCGGAATCTTGTGGGTCGCTGGCAAGATGACCGAGGGTGCGCCTACTTATGGTGTCACATCACCCACACGCAGCGCCTGGGGTTCGTCCCCCTGCACTTCCTGGGAGGCTCAGCAATCCTCAAGGCAATGGGAGCCTGGCTGGGTGGCCAATGGCGCGGAGCAGGATGAGGTCTTGCCGTACACCGTGCTGGACGAGCTTCAACCTCTGGGTGACACGACAGTGACCAAGGACGAGGCAGCGTGGCTCGACACTGAGCTCAATGCCACGTTTGGAGGACATCCTGACTTCAAGGAGGAGCACTGGGAGGAAATGCGGAATGTTCTTCGCAGGTGCAAGACCACCTTTGCCAACAGTCCTCACGATCTGAAAGGCTACAAGGGTAAAGCGGAGCACAACACGTTCTCCATCCCTTTCGTAGACGAATCCAAGGCCGCCTACCAGAGACCTAGGAAGTACAGTCCGGGCGAGCAGGAAATCATCGATATTCATTGCAAGGAACTTTTGGAGTATGGCTTCATAGAGCCAGCAGCCAAGCATTGCAGGCATGCGAGCAACGTGGTCGTAGCTGGCAAGAAGGATCACGAGACTGGCCTGTGGACTCAGACGAGATTCTGCGTGGACCTCAGGGGTGTCAATCGACACTCCCTCAAAGACAACACGCTGCCGCACCGACCAGAGGAGCTCTACCAGAAGGTGGCCAAGGCCAAGTTCAAGACCACGCTGGATGCCACCAACGCTTTCCACCAGATTCCCATGGCTACGGAAGAGGACAGGAGCAAGACGGCGTTTTGGTGGAAGAATCAGCTGTACCAATACACCTCGATGCCTTTTGGTGCAGCTGGAGCTACTTCTGCGTTCGTAAGAATCATGGACTACGAGTTACGGCACTAGCAGCATTGCACGGTGGCGTACGTCGATGACGTAGTGGTCTATACGGATTCCACGCCTGAGCAGCATTTGAAGGACGTTGAGGACGTACTTCGCACCTTGGGGGACGCTGGCATCCGTTTGCATGCAGGCAAGAGCACCTTTGGTGCAGCCACGGTGGACTTTCTGGGCTATCGCATTGGTCACAACTCCATTGGCGCGCAAGAAGCCAAATGCAAGGCTATACAAGAGCTTCCAAGCCCTCAGGACAAGACTGGGCTCCGCTCGATCTTGGGCATGATGAACTACTATAAGGGCCTGGTGGGTGAGCCAGGGGGGCCAAATTACTCTGAGATGGCCCGCCCTCTCAACGACCTGCTCAAGAAGGAGGTCACTGACATCAAGGCAGCCTGGGGGAAGGAGCAAGATCAAGCACTCCAAGAACTTAAGGATGCTCTCTGTTCTGGGAGGTGCCTGAGGCCCATCGATTACGACAGACCTCTCATATTGTACACTGATTGGAGCACCTATGGCATTGGCGCAGTGCTGGGCCAGAAGGACGATGATGGGAAGGAATACATTTGTATGGCAATCAGCCGATCTCTGATGAGTAAAACGGAGAGACAGTACGCCAGCTTCAAAGGGGAGATGCTCGCAGTGGTATGGGCAGTGCGCACACTGAGGCAGTACTTGCACGGAGTCCACTTCACTTTGGTGACCGATCACTCACCGCTCACCACCCTGATGGAGAAGGCTGATCTCCAAGGGCAACACCTGCGCTGGGCAATCAGTTTGCAGGAGTTCGACTTCACTGTGAAGTATCGGCCAGGCGCCAAGAACAGCAACGCTGACGTGCCATCTCGCTACCCACTGCCATCCACGACGGATGAGACTGGAGCGAGGCATGAAAGGGAGAAGGTGACTGCGTTACACGCAGGCGTGGGGGAAGTCCACGCGAAGGACTTCGGTGACCACTTGTGCTTTACGTTGGCTGGGGATACCTTCCCAGGGGAAGAGGCCACGCCAGAGGTGCAGGTTGCCAACGACTGCAGGATGGCTGCCATGGAGCAGCTGGGCACAGGACCAGTGCATCGTCTGTTCGATTTGCACTACAGTAAGAGTCAACCAATAAGAGAAAGCTACGTTAAGAAACCAGCCAGCTTTTTGGGTGGGGGGGGGGTCACAAGTTTAGGAGAAAAGCTGGCTGGTTTTAAAAGTTAAGAGATTGGCAAAAATAAGAAATATGGAGGCTGGCTAGACCCCAGGACATTTTCTTAAAATATAGCAAAATAAGTACGGCTTTGATGTTAGAAAAGTCATCTTGTGCGAGTAGACCTTCCCTAACATCACTCGAATAACTTACCGCAATTGTGAACGTGTCGCGTCGTCCATCACGGTAGTGGGCGGTTTTTTCGAAGTGAGGATGTGCTGCGAATCCAATACGAGAAAACTGATTTTTCACTCTTAAGAATGAGAAAAGCTAGCTGGCAAAATAAGCGGTTTTCTCTTATTTC
>LGRX02027048.1:0-16415 GCA_001247695.2 Cymbomonas tetramitiformis
GGGAAGATCGCGCTTGTACATCTCGTGAGGCACGTAGTGCCTGATCACGAGGAGTTCAGTGCTGCGGACTTCCTATTCGCTGGTGACAGAGTTGACTTGAGAGCTGGCCAGGACCCAGCGGACTACATCGACGTGTTCCAGACTTCTCTGGACACCGTTGAGTCCGACTTGGGTCCTGGGTGCACCGTGACCATCTCGGAGAAGGCACGGATCGCATTATTTCTCCGTAGGATCTGTCCCGTCTTCTACAAGGCGGTGCATGATTCCTACACAGAGGAGAAGCTCGACGCTGACTCTTCGCTTTCCTTGTTGACCTGCTTCCGTGAGACACGGGCAGTGCACAGGAACGCGGGGACGAAGCTCAAGTCCACACTAACAGCTGCTTTCTACAATGACGCAGGTTCGCATCACGGCGGAAGCCGTGGTGCACATGGCCGCAGGGGAGTCTCTGACCGCACCCCTTCCCGTCCCTACATTCCGCCCCGTCGTACTAACCCTTTTAAGGGATTTGGCTCTGGCTACCGTGCAGGAGTCTTTCCCCGTAAGGGTGGTAAGACGGGCGGTAAAGGCAAGCAGAAAACCGGCAAAGGCAAGGGCAAGGGCAAATCTCGTGTCGTCTTTGATCGGCAGACCCAGCAGTTCCGAGGGGAATGCTGGACCTGTGGGTCAAAGGGACACAGGGCTGCCGACTGCCCGAAGCTGATGTCGGCTCATGCCTTTCATCTCGACCCGAAGCTGCTTGCGGAGCATGCTCGGACGGAGATCCTAGCCGCCCAGTTTCAGACTGCCTACGAGGAGTCTGAACAGGCACTAGAGTCTTTTTGTCTGCTGCACGGCACCCCAGCAGTTGTCGGGTACCAGGAGGACTCGTGCTCTGACAGTGAGAGTGAGGAGAGTTCTCACTCCGCTAGTCAGGAGCACGGGAACTCCGATGAGTCTGACGACGATGGGGACTGGGACGGCCTCTCCGAGGCTCAACAACAGGAGTGGGACCGTCTCCAGGAACATGCGGAGGCCAAATTCCAAAAGTTCTGTGCCCAGTCCGAGAAGGTCTCGCTGTCACTCGGAAGAGTGCACTTCGGGATGTTCCGGACCGGCACAAAACAGAAGGCTTGTGACCCCTTCCCCACTCCCCCCTACCTGCTGCCTGACATCCCTGCTTCTGCACCTGTCCCTGCACAGCATGATGCACCTCTCGAGGTGTCACAGCACTCACCACAGTCCACGGCTGCGGTGGTGCTCGCCTGTTGCAGAGAGTATCACTCCGGACAGACACAGCAGACACCGCACGGGTCAGCTCTTGTGGATCATGCTCCGCAGGACCGAGCAGACTCGTCGGTGGTGTCTGCTAGGCTGTTTGCAGCACAGTGTGAGTCACTACCCTCGCCCGTCCACCACACGCACACCGTCCCTGCACTCACAGAGACTTGTTCTCTGTTTGCAGGGATGACGGTGGTGCAGGGTGACAGTGAGGACAGTGACATGCACACGGCACCGGCACCCACCGAGCACTCTTCCCCACACCACACTCACAGTGCATCTTTGTTGAGGGAGGGGTCACGGAGCAGTGCGGTGCCCCCGCCTGCTTCCCCCCTGTCTGCTCCAGGGAAATCCCTGGAGCAGGTTCACTGGGAGCGGGTGTGGGAGGAGGACTACAGGTCCCCTACCGTTTGCCACGGTAACCTTTTGCCATCAAAGAGTTCACTAGGAGCTAGGGGTGTAGCCCCTCTGGTGACGCCCCCGCCACCTGGCCCTCCTGACTTGTTGCCGTCTGATGCAGGCTCTGCCGTGTCAGTGTCCCCACCAGCCAGTGAGCACCGGGTGCACGACTGGGGGCACTGACACGGCCCCAAACTTTAACTCAATCAATCTTGGAGGTCGCCCTACAGAAGGGAGTCTCTTCCCCTCTTTCCTTCAGCAGTGTCCTCCTGTCCCCGCTCCGGTCCATGAGTCCCTTGACCTGACTGATGACACGCACATGTCTGACACACAGGCACCACCTCCACCGCCACGGCGTGTCGGTAGAGGTGGTGTCTCTATCTTCCGGTGTGCATTCATGTCCTTTGCCTTGTTCACTTGCTTCCTGGCAAGTGCTTCGGCGGAGGCCCTCTCAGCCGCAGCACCTGTTCAGGGAGTGTGGTACGGATTGACATTGTGTCAACCGGGGGGGGAGATGGGAGGTGGGAAAAGCAGTACTGCAGTCAGTCAGTACAGTCAATCAGTCCAGTCAGTCCAGTCAGTTTGGTCTGGGGATGGTGGTTTATCAGATGGTGGCTTACCTGATGGTGGCATTGGTATCACTCCTGATTGGTCTGCCATCCGGCAGTGTTCCTCTGGTGATGGTTCTGGGTATTCCTCTGGCGATGGTTCTGGGTATTCATCTGGTGGTGGTTCTGGATATTCCTCTGGTTCCGACTGGTATTGGCAGTATGACTCTGGTCAGCACCGCCACTACGGTTCTCCTCGTGGCTCCGACGGTTCCCCACCAGACAGCTCAGCCCAGATCTGTCTCCTTCAGGCGCTTGAGAAGCGGCGCCAGAGGTACAGAGCAGTATCAGCTCAGCTCCTGACAGCCTTCCTTGGCATAGTCCTGACATGTCTCTACCAGAGTGTCTATGAGGAGTTCCTCGTCGAGGCTCACTTTGAGGCTGGTCACCACCTGTCACCGATCTCCGCTGTCTGCAGTCCTGTGACTCAGACCCCGCTCTACGGCGCCATGCAGTATGTTGGCGACACAGCTCTGGAGATGTGTACCTGGTTCGGACTATTCTGTGCACCCCCTTCAGTCATCTTTTCTCAGGACCCCATGATACATCTTTACTCTATCACCGGCTCTGACACTGATGGCATTGTCTGTGACTCCGGTGCAACCGGCAATATCACCGGGTCCAGACACAGGATCACTGACCTTGATACCAGCAGGACCATATCATTCAGTACAGTCATGACTGGACCCGCCTCACGGACTGACGGCACTGGCACACTGAGACTGATCGGCAGAGACATACTGACTGGTGACATTGATGAGTATAGCATTCCTGGCTGCCATTTCAAACACGGCGCCAAAACCCTCCTGTCAACCCGAGTTATGCTCCGGGAGGGTTTCTCATCACCTGACTTCATCAGTATGACATATACCCATCTTGACTCTGGCAGGACATACTCTATCATTGATGATGGCACAGACTATCTTTGGGCAGAGCCAGAGTCAGCAGATGTCAGCTTTCAGGCCTTTCAAGGCAATAAGAAGAGGCACAGATCAGGGGACCCATCCGACTGGATGTGGTCCAACAGTCAGTACAGTACCTGGGCTACTACTCATGGTTCTCCTACGGCTACGGCCAAGCTGGGGGAACCAGCCTTTGATGTCTCTTGCTTCGGCGACTCTCTCCCAGTCGGAGAGGGCAACAATCACCCTGCTCTTCAGCACTATCACAGTCAAAACAGTATATTCTCCGTCCAGTTGACTGGTTATTACTTTTATGCTAATCCGCCATTCACTATATCTATTCTGGACCGCCTTTTCACTAAGGGCAATGCTGACTTTCCTCTGGACCCACATAATACTGTATATTTCTGGATAGTTCCCTATATGCCATCCCACAGGATCTGGCATAAGACCTGTACTATGGAGGTATTACACATCTGGCCTACTGGTACTACGGGGTTATTCAGCTACCTTGAGCGACACACCTACACCTCCACACACCCTCTCACCCCAGCTGGTTCTGACGGTGGACCTGGTCGGGTCTTCATCGATGGCACACCCTTTCCCATCTGCATCCTCTACCGAGACCGCCACACCCCGATCAGGGTCAGTCCTCCCCTTGAGCTGCATGATGCTCTCGGGCATGCCTCGATGACCCGTATCCTCCGTCTCTATGACATGCCAGGGGTAGACTTGGGCAGACCACATTGTTCCAGAGCAGCCCTTGCTTCACTTACCACCTGCTCTCAGTGGTGTGCAGTCTGTGCTACGACGGGCCTCAAACAAAAATCAGCCCCGAGCAGAGACCGCCTCCGTACCAGTCAGCAGCAGCCAGCCCGGAAATGGGCCTCAGACATGACAGGCCCCATCTCACCCAGTGGCTATAATGGGCACAGATACCGTATCCACTTCATTGACTTCTCCACCAGATACCTATTTGTGTTCACCGTTGCCTCTAAGGCAGACTACTATGTGTGTCTTCTGAGATTCATTGCCTATACCAGATCACTCTCCTACGGCATTGATGAGCTGTTCCTGTCCACCTCTACAGTCTCAGACACTGAGATGGTGCTGAGGACTGATTGTGCACCTGAGATGGCAGATGCCAAATGCCGGGCAGCTTACCAGCAGCACGGCATTGTCCACCAGACCTCTTCTCCCACAGTCCATACGGACAATCCGTATGCGGAGAATGTCACTGGCATCCTGTCCCGTATGATCCGATCCATCCTCACGGCTTCTGGACTTGACCTCAGCTACTGGCCGCTTGCGGCTAAGCATGGTGCCCTGTTGTGGTCCATTACACCACACAAGGAAGTGGTGACTACCCCTATCCACACTATGACAGGTCATCACTTTCAGTACCGTCGTCTCCGTGCATTTGGTGCACACTGCTATGTGGTTATGGACAGTCAGCAGAGGAACAGCAGACAGCCAGGCATTTCATCAAAACTTCAGAACAGATCATGGGCAGGCCGCATGGTTGGTATCTCTATGGGCTCAAATGCCTACAAGATCCTAGACACCTCCGACGGCACAGTGCATCTTGTGGGCAAGCCACACTGGATACCTACCTACGAGCACCTAGGCAGATCCATGTCAGCATTCCCAGACACTATGGCAGCTGACAGAGAGGCTGATGCTACCTTTATCAGGCCATCTCCCTTCTCAGAGACACTCGACTGTACCTATGCCCAGATCATTGAGATCAGCTCATACTACTGCACTTCCGACCGACAGTCCTACGGCTGTGTGCTTCTCTCTGTTCCGTCGAGGGACAATACCTGGACTGACGTGGTTCATTATGTCAAGTCCACACCCGACGGTACACACTACAGACACCTGCTGGTGTATGTTGCACACTATAGGAAGACCGTCTCGGTCAATGAGCACTATCCGATCTGGACAGCTGTCAGAGCCCGAGAGAGCCGCAGACATCCTTCATATGGCGCTATCATCATCTCTACCGACAGAGGCAGCAACACACCTTATGGTGTAATATTTGAGCCTACCCCAGAGTCTACCTATGGTTGGCATATGGACCTTCCTGCTACCCTGGTCAGCTTTCCGTCCACTCATGCCGCCGCCTTCCTTCCCTTCTCCGATGATCCCAGCAGAGATGTCCGCCCCGAGTACATTCCACAGCAGTACACCTCAGCTGACAGCTTCATCAGATCAGGACCCAGAGACTTGGTGGTGCACATGTTCAATATTTCTGCACCCCAGCTCAAACCAGTCCACGGTGTCAAACAGGCACTTTCCACCCCAGAAGCAGTTCAGTGGCAGGAGGCTATGGATGCCGAAGTGGCTGGTCTGGCCGCCGACAACAAAATGGTCCCGGGACACCTTCCCTCGGGTACCAAAGGCCTGACCACTCTCTTTGTGTTCTCCAGACCCTTCAAACCAGACCCCTCAGCACCATCCGGCACACGGCAGATCTTCAAAACCAGACTGTGTGCCAATGGTAAGCAGACATACGGCTACCTTCCGTGGGAGACCACCTGTACCACACCTCAGCTTTATGCTTTCAGACTGGCCTTCATCTTCGGCAGCATCTTCAGTCTGAAGATGAGTCACTTCGATGTCTCCCAGGCCTTTATGAATGCTAAGCTGGATGTTCCAGTATGGGTATCATTTCCGGCTGGTTACACCTATCAGGGGTTCGGTGGTGCTTTACTGCACTATGCCCTGTATGGCCTTAAGGTGGCTGGTGCTTCCTGGCAGAGACTGGTTAAGGTTTTCATGCTCAGCTTTATGTTCGGCGAGGTGACATTCAGGCAGTCCTCTCATGATGACTGCATATATTTCATCTACACTGATTTGGTTAAGGCCATGTGTGTTGTCTATGTGGCTGACTTCATTCTGGTCGCCAGTACAGAGCTTGAGGATGCCTTCTGGGCAGCTTTCAGAGCCAGGTTTCTGGCTAAGCATCTCGGAGAGGTCACATCAGTTCTCCAGATGCGGGTCAGACAGGATCAGGCTGGTATCTACCTTTGCCAATCCAGACTGACTGGGTCTTCTCGCATTTCCTCCGAATGTGCTGCACATAATACGTTGTTTGTTGCATAGTTATGTTTGGGAATTGCACGTGTGTGTTCGCGAATATCATGTGTAGAGAACGCGCTACACCGGCGCGTCTATGCATGTATTCATAAGATCATCGCAAGGCTTGAGCGAGACGAAGCTTTGTAGCACGGCCGCAACCGAACGAACAGAAATGTGCAGTTTGTGTGGGTGTGTTCAGTATTGAAAGTGAATGATAACGCTTATATTTGACTAAATGTGCTTCTTGGGAAAATAGTTGAAATAGCTAGTTCGCGTACCAACATATAGTAAAGTGCACTCTGAGGAGTGATAATTTGGAAATTCTATGGCTCGTCCCAAGGTTACAAGTGGCTTTGATAGAGATGCAACACACCATCGTTGCTAGGTTGAATTTAGGAAGCCAACTATGCGTATCCCATATGGAAGGATTCTCATATTACACCACAACGTATACATATACGTACACACACCCTATATACGATAGGTCATTATGGGAATATGGGCTTGTATTGTGATGCGACGCCCTCGAAATATTGAGAATCATGCACAACCGAGGTTGCCATACACTTTTCAGCATCGAATTACGTTGGAACTTAAATTGTGTGCATTCCTTGGGGTCGGGGTAGATCCATTCTTTGCGGGATGCATTAATGGAATCTTCTGAATTGCAATGGGAGGTCCTGAATGCTTATCGAAGGTCCTGAGTTGTAATGCTTACCTCTGACCCCCCATATGGTCCCTCCGAGACCCTATTACGAGACCCCTTTGATGGGTCGTAATATGGGTCCCCCTCACCCCCCTTTCCCCCCTGCGCCCTTGTTTGTCCCTCGAGGCATGTGGAACATAAAAATTGTGTGCATTCCTTGGGGTTGGGGTAGATCCATTCTTTGCGGGATGCATTGATGGAAACTTCTGAATTGCAATGGGAGGTCCTGAATGCTTATCAAAGGTCCCGAGTTGTAATCGGAGGTCCTGAATTGTAATCGGAGGTCCTGAATTGTAATCGGAGGTCCCGAACCGGTCAGGCTGCCGCCCCTATCACGTGAGACGTGCTGTGCGAGATGCTACAACGGAAATACAGTGTATGCTTATGCGTATGTGCGAGATGCTGTAGTGAGCACAATGTGTGTGCTTGTGCGTATGCTTATGGTGGGATGCTTTGAATATGGCTTTGGGCGCACACTCGGCTGGGCACTGCCGAGAGTGCGCCCACCTCGAGGCGGTCAGGGATTCAACCTGAGCTGACCGGTGGCGAACCGGTCAGGCTGCCGCCCCTATCACCTGGGACGTGCTGTGCGAGTTGTTGCGGTGAGCACAAAGTGTGTGCTAATGCATGTGCTTATGCATATCAGTATATCTATGCGGTGCGATGCTTTATACATATTCAACTATAAGGAGCGCTCACCTTTAGTTGTGGGTCAAGAGTAGCTTTGGGTGCTGAGATCTCAAAAGCTTCCAACTGCCGATCTCTGTCAGAACGGCTCGCTGCCAAAAGTGGTTACAACACAGACGCAAGAAGCGCCCGAAGGCCCAACCAGCCCATCAAGCAAGTCACAACAAATGCTTGCTCAGCGTCCACGTGACATTCAAAAGACCGTGTTTCACACCCCAAACATCCACGCAGGCAAGGTATTTGCCCACACCCTTCACCCATGTGTTCTGTGGCATCCTTACATCATGAAGCCCCCTGCCTCTGGACATCCACAGCACATACACAAGGGCACGCGAGCGTGCCGAACGCACACTCGTTCGCTTGTTTAAAGCTATAAAAATCAACGCACTCCGAGAGATACAGTGAAGATGAGAACGTCCGAAAGGAGTGTGGAAAAAAACCCAACCGGGAGTCCAAATGTGCACGCAAGCAATAGTGCAAAATATCCGAAGCTCTCAATATCAAGGACCATATGCCACATATCCTCGTCACTGGGATCCACACGAGCACATCACAACGGCTTCAGAGCGTTCCGCCTGCAACGGTAAGCGCCAAACGAAAGCGCAAGTCATGCGCGAGACTTACCAAGTCGTGAGGTGAGCAAACGACACTCCAAATACCGCAAACCCAGCATGCTTCCGTGGGATAATCTTCGTGATAACGAACGATGCTAGCGCTAATCCAAACATGTGTCCGAATCCGCTCAAACCGTATCCGCAGTAACAGAGCACCATAGATCCGTACAGCTGCTTTCCGAGAGCGTTCCCCTTCAAGACACGAAAAGGCAAGCCCAGAGGCACAATACTGAATAGACATATCGCGAATTTAACGACTCCAACCGGAAGCCCCGTGGCTTTAGAGACATTTTCAATCATTTCGCGCTATCGTGTTAAGATTTCCCCAGGAAGTTAGCTCGGGAAGCCTGTCCACCCGCACAGGCAAAATGTTGTGCATCACAGGTCTCATATAAAAGTATTCGTATATTGGAGAAAAACAACGCTCCAAAGTGGACGTTGCAAGCTACAGTACGTCTGCGGTGAGCCAAATAGCGGGCGAATCAAGAGATAAATAAAAGGAAGCGTGCAGCTATTCCCAGCGACAGTTGCTTTACAAACTTAATGAAATGTCATAAAGACGTGTAGAGCGATGCGGAACGAACCTGTTTGAGATGACAATTATTCTGAGGTTGGCCTGACGATCTTGGTTTCGTGATTCGAGCTTAGGACGCCACTATGCAATAGGCCAGTATGAGAGGCAGAGTAGAAGCACGAAAGCGCGTGCAACTATCCGAAATGCAAGAAGCAACCCGGGATTCAAGAATGCAGGTATAATATATATTCAATATTTTCGCTTTGACAAATGTATAGACTAGGGCTCTATAACGTACGAAAAAGTCCGAAGATTTCTAAGAGGAAGAGGAAGAGGTTCCCAAGCACGAAGCAGGATCGTTCCTGAATCCTCTCAAGATGAGATTATGAGAATGATGTAGGCAGCAACCCAAGCCAACCGCGCAGACCACCTTTGGCTTTGAACTCTTCAGCGTAAACTTTGTGCGGGTTATGCAACTTTCTAACACTAACGCACTACCAAGAAGGGAAGCGATTGCTTTTAAGTTAAGATTCTCGGAAAAGTTCGTTGTGAAAAATCGATAATCAGCTTTCGCTACGCGCCATGTCTGGGCCATGTCTGGCCATGTCCGGCCATGTCTGAGGCTAAAGAATACTCCCAGCTATTGCGTTTCTACAAACATGGGCATAAAAGTACAAAAAAGAACCATCAAAGTAAATGGAAATGCGTCACAGCGTCACTCACTTTTGTGGCGTCTGCAGCTTCGAAAATGAGTCTCGCACTTTCGGGCGAGTTAACAAATGATTCTCGGAGGTCGGTCATTACAGTATCCGCATCCATACATCTTAATATATCCGCATCCAACACAATATATACTCAAGAAGGGCTTGTAAAACCTAGAATACAACGGTCGCAAACAAACTCGTCTTACTCTGTGACTTATCGTAGATAACGTGGGGTACTACGGTCTACTGTACTATCATTGTGCCATGATGTGACACACCGTCCCACATGACGTCTTCAGAGTGTCTTTGAATTTCTTGGAGCTGTCTTTGATTCTGATATGACACCACTGTTAAAGGTGTCATGCTGTCTTCGCCCTGTCTTCGAAGGCCTTATATATATATATATATATAGCCAAAAACGGCCAAAATGGGTAAAATCCGTTTGCGATAGATTTGAAAATTGAAAATCGGACCCTATTTTATTTGATAATATGATTTTATACCTATTGAGGTATGAGAAAATCATAATGACAATAGTCATATCTCGTGTAACACCCTAGATAGCAGGTGTGGAATATGTAGGGGTATACATATTGGCTGTAACGAAATGCGTCAAAATGTTGTACGCATGATTTAAAAATGAAAATTTCGGATTGATTTTTTTGCTAATATGAATATTTAGCTATCAATAAACAATCCCTGATTTATGCAGCATGTGTAACACCATGTAACACCCTAAAAATTGAATGTGTGTGTCAGGGGTGTAACATACCTCCTGAAAACCACGTAACATTCAGTATGGTATTAAATGCAGTTTTGCTTAAAAATGGTTGCAAAATATTTATACTGCTTTATTTTTACCTATTTTAGGGTTACTGATACCATGTAACACCCTAATCACATTATTGGGTATATGGGCCACTGTAACCTAACATGCCCTAAAATGCCACTATATATTCGATAAACTTCGTGTTTGGCATTAACATATCATGTTGTATTCGACACAGACATGATTATATATCGGGCAACAACCCTAAAACTGTAACAGATGCTTCCTATATGGAATGCATGCTATTTATGAGGTACAGGCAATTGACAACTGCCTTATATCACACACTTCCTTGAGGGGGGAAGAAGGTGGATATATATATATACCTACCTCATTATTATGTACGAATGTACTACATGTATGTAAACATACAGATATACCATATATAACATATAAATCACACACACTCAGTTAGTCGATTAGCTGAAGGTATTTTTGTGTTGTGTTTTGTTTTTAGATGGTTACAATCGAAGAGGAAGAGCCAGAGATTCCTGATATCGACCCAGATCCTTCGACATGGTTTTTCGACATTCTTGGTTCATATGATGCATACAGCCGGTTTAAAGTCCCGAAATGGATCGCGGGTTATGCCGACACACAAACCAGATATGACCAGATAGGCTACTACGACAACATCAGTCGTATGAAGCCAGACATGAGCCGATTTAGGGATCCAGCCAATGAGCCTCAGGAACCAGAGACCGAGTTCACAGAAGATAATCCTCCTATGGTTTTTACAGATCCAGATACAGATTCAGTCCCAGCACCAGCTCCACCTAGTTTGGTCCCAAAGGTGAAAATGACACCACCTAGGGAGTTCAAATCGGGACAGGACGCGGAAGTCTGGTTGGACACGGTGGACCGATATTTCCAGTTCACCTATCCAGGAGTTAAGGATAAGGACTTGATTACAGTGTTTCTGACTCTTATTCAGAACAACGACAGACACTATTTTCAGGTCTTGGCACAACATGCTGGACTTCGGGTTTAGGCTTTGTTATTATGGGCTCTGACTAGCCCCTAGCCTGACCCTGATTCCGTATCGTGTCCGTGACATCCTAGCACTGTACTGTACAGTAGTACAGTACAGTAGTACAGTCTTGCTTCACTGTCTGGGTTTCCGAGAGCATCGAAGCCTCGGCCAGACACTGTTTATGTGATTATCAGTTTGATGCTCAGCGAGCTTAGCCGGACAGCGTATCTGTCTTCCTCGCAGGTTATGGCCCGCACCGGCTTTCCGGTGATTCTGATGATGGCACAGCGCCTTGCTGTTGCCATGTTCGGCTAAGTAGGACGTAGGAGGGGTTGAGCGCCCACTTGGGCGGTGGTGTATCATTCTCGCGGTATGGCCTTTTGACATGGCAGTGATGGCGGCACGCGTTGTGCTCGCCTTCGCTGCGCAGGAGATCAGTTTGTGACGGATTGTTTTTATTTTACAGCAGCATCGTCGCAGCGAGAGTTGATCCGCATCGTGCGCCACTGGCCCTGGCGAGGACGCTCCACACGTTGTGAATTTTGGCCACTCTCATTCTTCCGCTCACGACCGGTGATTTTCAATCTGTTCTGCTGAGACTTCTACAGCGTATCTGGCCGCCGTGACGATTCTTACTCCACCACCCTGCTTAGCTCAACCTTTCCGCTGTCTCTCCATCATGGTTACCACGGCAAACAGAATGACGCGGTCTCGCGTCCGTAGATTAGAAACGATTTTTGATGACGTGGGTGCGCAGCACGCTGCGACACCGCACACGCCGCAGCTGCCAGCTCCGACCACCGCAGCTGCGAAAGAGGTTCTTGAGAAATATCAGCGGCTTGCTCGGGAGAATTTCGACAGGAGAGTTGCTAAGACCGTTGCCACTAAAATTCTTGGAGACAAGTCTGAGCGCTTCGCTGGGACCGAGACAGATGCAGTCGACATTTTTTCACAGGTCATGCATGAGCTGCGCACGCAGTTTCTGCTGCAGTCACAGGCATTTGCTCCCCTGTTTGACTTGACCGACATGGCTGTTGAGGCTAGGCATGAGGCCAATGAGTTGCTGCTTTCGGCTCTGACGTTTCTGGCTCGCCCTGGCTCGCCTGCTCGTGACTGGCTTGAGGCCTCTGGGTCTGACGTTCCTGGAGATGGCAAGCGCGCTGCCCTTGAGGTGGTGCGCATGCTCCAGGAACGCTCAGAACCCTTTGACTCTTTTGAGTCGCTGCTGGCGGTTCGCATCCCCAGCAGCGAAGATCCTGACCGTGGCATCCGTGAGTTCAATGGCCTGTTGCGGGACGTTCAGCGTTCCCACAACTTGCCAGAGGACGCGGTGAAGCGGCAGTTTCTCAAGGCTCTCGGCAATGCGGCTCTATACCGTGACTTGGCTAATTCCTTGGCTCGGGCTGACCAGCGGCAGGGCGTGTCTCTTCTGACTATTCAGGCTCGTGTGCGGGAGCAGTTCCGCCACGGCCTGAAAGTCTCTGGCACCCCTATTTCGGCTCTGTCATTCGGCGATGGCGCGTCTGACCTAGCTGCGGCGTTGTCCAGTCTGCAGAAGCAGCTGGAGCGCATGCAGCAGGACATTCGTGACCTGAAGCGGCAGAAGAGGGAAGGGGCACCGCCTGCGGGCAAGCACCTTACCCGCTCTGCTGCTAAGCATCATCGTGCTGGTGTTAAGCCACTTGGCACCGCTCCTCCTGTCTCGTTTGACAAGAAGAGCGGTGCCTTCGTGCCTCACTGCAGAAATGCGGAGTGTGCACAGAGTGGTTTGAAGCACTGGCATGCTGAATGCCCCAACGGCGGTCCTCAGTCTGCCCACTACTGTGGTGCAGTTGATGAGGACTATGAGACTGACTGCCTGGCTGTTCGTTTCCAGCGTTTCTATGACGCTGGGGATGAACATGCCTTCGAGTCGCTCTGCACGATGGAGGGTCGCCCAGAGGTGGTCGAGCTGTCGGCACATTCTTTTGTGACGGCTGAGCCCACATCTCTGCGGCACTTTCAGGATGCGGCGGCTTCCGCTCAGGATGCGGCAGCTGACGAGGACGGCATGGCTCAGTTTGGTCTGGCCACATTCCACTCGGGTGCACGGGGCTCGATTCCGCCACCGCCTGCGGTTCGGCATCCCTCTGCACTCGTGGCTGGTGGTGTGCCTGCGGCTCATGACCCGCCAGTGGTTGTCCCTGGCTCTCTCGGCTTGCCTGGCTCTGTCCCGTCACTCCAGCTTGGCGACTCTGCACCGGCTCCGCTGTTTGCTGGCATGAGGATTGAGGCTTCTGACATTGGCTCTGAGGTCTCTGACAATGACCAAGGCTCTGACAATGACTCTGACGGCGGGCAGCGAGTGGCTTTTGGCTCCTTCGGCACTCTTGGGCATGGCTCTGACTCTGACCTTGCTGACGGGGGAGCATCGCCAGCAGCAGCTCCGGTGTACCGTCCGCGGGCTCCGCCGAGCTTTCTCCGGTGTGCATTGATGTCTTCGGTGCTTTGCTGTTCTCTACTGGCCAGCGCTACGGCATCTCTGGTTGCCGTGGGCGGTGGTGACAGGGGCCTGGTTGAGCCCGGAGTCACCGTCCGTCGGTTTACTGGAGATCTCTCTGCTTCGATTCCACCACTTGGTGCTGCAGACATCCGTGATTGGCCGCCGGACGATGGAGTTCTCATGTGTGCTTCTTCAATGCTCAAACCGCCGTGGGAGTCTGCTTGTTTAAGTTCTTCACTTGGCTTACTTTCTGCTGTGGATCCACCTTGCCCACTTGGGCCTGACTCAATTTGCGACAGACAGCTTACAATTCACTTCGGGATTCTTCCGTGCTTGCATCCCGACCACTGAACTCAGCTCTGCTGACCAGCTTCAAAGTGGCTGAGTTTCTTGTCGATTATCCTGGCAGCTTGATTAGCTTTAGCCCAGTAGTGGGATGACCGGGTCAAGACCCCGGCACCCAGCTAGAAGTGATCGGTTTCCACCGAAGTGAATGTTAGGTGTTTGTTTATTATCTCGTGGCTGTATATCCTGTACCTGCTTTGCTAGGTAGTCACACCCACGGGTGGTGTGCTGGACTTCGGGTTTAGGCTTAGTTATTATGGGCTCTGACTAGCCCCTAGCCTGACCCTGCTTCCGTATCGTGTCCGTGACATCCTAGCACTGTACTGTACAGTAGTACAGTACAGTAGTACAGTCTTGCTTCACTGTCTGGGTTTCCGAGAGCATAAAGCCTCGGCCAGACACTGTTTATGTGATTATCAGTTTGATGCTCAGCGAGCTTAGCCGGACAGCGTATATGTCTTCCTCGCACAACAGCCAAATGCCACCTATGAAATGGTCATACAGACATTCCTCAGACAATTTGGTAATCCTCACAAGAGATCAGTAGCCAAGAAACACCTTATGGCACTGTCTCAAGGAACCCAAACCTTTGCAGATTTTTTGCGCACATTCACATCACTGGCTTCTCTAGCAGCAGTTGATTTGAACGATGTGCTAATAAAGGATAGATTCGTCACCAGTATGGATCCAGATCTCCGCAGACAGTTCCAACTCAGATTCCTGACAGAAGAGCAAAGGAACAATCTGTCGTGGCAAGAAACCACACAGATACTGCTTGATTTGAATTATGTCATTCATTCAAAGCAGTCAGAAACCCTTCACTATCGGGGTCAGAAGGAGCAGTCGTCAGGAGGTCCAGCCAAGAAGGATAAGGACAAAGGACGTGGCCAGAAGCCATATGACAGATCCAACAGAAATCGGAATCAGAATCAGAGTGGCAGCCAGAACTCCAATCAGAATCGGAACAAGGGAAAAGGTGGAAAAGGCAAGGGCAAAGGAAAAGGAAAATCACAGAATGATAAGTCTTGCAATCGTTGTGGTCGTGTTGGTCACATCGAGAAGGATTGTTATTCCACCAAGACCCCAGAAGGAAAGGAGATCAAGGGTAAGCCACCAGCTCAGAGTCCTTTCCAGAATCGGAGACAGCAGCAGCAGAATCAGGATGCTAAGGATGGGTCCGGCAAACTCATCAACACGATCAACACCTTGGTTAAGGAACTGAAGAGTCAGCACAGCATCAATGCAGCAGTTGCAACTCCAGCTCCAGTTCCAGCTACAGCTCCAGCTCCTCAGGGAAACTCTCAGGGTACTGCACAGGTACCGGTGTTGAGAGCACCCCGAGGATAGATCAGCCTGAAGATGCCACTGAAGCAAGTGGCCGGGTTGAGAGTATCTCAGAAGAAATCCTTTCCAGTCTGACATTGCAGTTTCAGCAGATGGACACTCCCTCAGAGCACATCGCACAGATGCAGTCTCAAACAGCACAGCTGAAATCACAGAAGAAGCTGTTGTTGTACAAAGGGAAAGTATATGGACAGAGTACTCACATTTTGGTAGATCCAGGAGCTACATCGTCTTTCATTGACAGACAGTTCGCTGCTCAGCTTGGTATAGCACCCACAGATTCTTCATCGTTTTCAGTGGGATTGGCTGGAGGAAGCCAACTACCATGCACATCCTATCTTCCCAAAGCTACATTTACGCTGGGCAAGTATAAGGGTACAGAAGATTTCTACATCATTGACATGAAACCATTCACTGTCATTCTGGGTCAAGATTGGTTGGAGAGGAGAAATCCACACATTGAGTTTCAGACCAAAAATCTGACGATCACTACAGTAAGAGTCAACCAATAAGAAAACAGAGATTTCGGGGTCAGCCCCCTCCCCCCCAGCTTCGGTACCTAAGAGAGCCGACGAAATAAGAGAAAACCGCTTATTTTGCCAGCTAGCTTTTCTCATTCTTAAGAGTGAAAAATCAGTTTTCTCGTATTGGATTCGCAGCACATCCTCACTTCGAAAAAACCGCCCACTACCGTGATGGACGACGCGACACGTTCACAATTGCGGTAAGTTATTAGTGATGTTAGGGAAGGTCTACTCGCACAAGATGACTTTTCTAACATCAAAGCCGTACTTATTTTGCTATATTTTAAGAAAATGTCCTGGGGTCTAGCCAGCCTCCATATTTCTTATTTTTGCCAATCTCTTAACTTTTAAAACCAGCCAGCTTTTCTCCTAAACTTGTGACCCCCCCCCGCCCCCCCCAAAAAAGCTGGCTGTTTTCTTAACGTAGAATTCTCTTATTG